>JAQIWH010004495.1:0-16834 GCA_034695005.1 Cryptops parisi | reverse complement strand
TCTGTTGTTGTACTGTATCTGTTACAATTAATGTACTACATGTAGTACATTAATGCGGTACTTATGTAGATTCCTTTGTTTCGACTATTAAAAAAAAATTCAGAAAATTGCCAACTTTGTTAACTCGAATTTTTTTTTATGGTCCCTTGGGTGTTTGAGTTAATAAAGTTTGACTGTAGATGGGAAGAACCAAGCTATACATAAAAAAATTAAGCTATACATAGAAAAACCAATCAAATATCAGTTCAGTGGTTCTTGAGTTATATAAGCTTCATTAAGCACCTATAAGATAGAATGACAGACATATTTTATAATTTATATGTATTTAACGCTTAGGTATTGTGTACAATATGGTCATGTGGTAGGGTCATGTGGCTGACTTGGCGAGATTTGAAAGGGATCACTGGAATAAAACGGGATTCCTATTTGATTCCGGCGTATGTCATGCCTGGTACAGCTAGTACGTAGAAATTTTTCACATCACACAAGGATTGGGAGTAAATAATATTTTTCATATTTTAGAGTAACCTGGGCTAAAGCAAGGCAGAGGTTCTTTAGCAAAGGAGTTAACAGATCATCACTGGATGCCATTGAAAAGGTAAGAGTCGTACTCGGCTAAATAAATATTAATAAATTAACACGGTGCTAACAGAAAATGTGTGAAACTTTTGACCTGCATCTGTGCTGGTATAAACATTTATCTGAGGAAAGCCAATGATAATGCTGTCTTTGATTAGGTTAGTTATGCTGTGTACTATATTAACTGCATTAAGTTTGTTTATTTTTGTAGCTTGTGTTCAATGATTATCTTTTTCAATAATCAGTTCAGCTTGTTCATTGTGACTTCATTTTGAAATCATTTCATTAATTTACTATAGAAACAACTAATTTTACTAGCAAACTTGAAGAGATAAACCCTTTCTTCTTTCTTATGCCGATTTTCATCAGACATGAATCTTGGATAATGATCTTGCGCAATACAGTAGAGTTTCTGTAATCCAACGTATATCGGACCAGCGGGTGTCTGATTACTGAAAATTGTCGAATTATTAAGTACCAAAAGAAGAAGAAAAAACCTATGTACAGCAGTTAGTTATTTAGTCCATCTTCAGTGCCTTTGCAGTGCACACATAAATTTATTTTGTTTATTTTTTATGCTTTTAAAGACAGTTTCATGTACTGACCTGCCACCTGCCAAATGTCGGATTACTGGACATGTCGGACTGGCGAGGTGTTGTACTAGAGAGACTCTACTGTAGTTTGCTAAAACTTAAGTCAATGTTAAATTGAAATGAGCCTCTTTCTTGTGTCATGTTTTATTATAAATTAAACATAGTTATTTTTTATTTCAGGCTGCATTTTGCATAGTACTAGAAGATGAAGTCTTCACCTATGATCCAGTAAGTGAACATAGTATTGGCTGTCTTATAAGAATAACATAGGTCTGTGCGTGTGTGTGTGAGAGAGAGAGAGAGAGAGACAGTGATAAACGCCTGAGCCCGCCCATCGGATGACGTCCTCAAGACGTCGCTATTATTTGGTAGTTATGACTCTAAAGTCTGTATTTCTATCCAGAACCTCTATTTTATAGCACGGGGACATAGTATTCTAAAAATTGCTAAATGCCATAATGCAATGTACTAGTTTTATTTTTTTAAATGTTTATTGTCTCGTTTATTGTCATAGTTTCATTAATAACTAGAAAATAGCCCGTCAAATGACAGATGCCTAGAGTTATCGTTAACCCAAGCAGAAAAAGTTATCCACTTTGTGTGATGGTAATCTGATAAACCTGTTTCTTTTGTTTCTTGGATGTCCATGACCTCCTAAGTAGGTTGTTCAGGTATTGTCAATTAAAATTTCCTGCTCTTGAATGCCATTGGATGATGCTGAGAACCAATGAGGAATCAGAAACAAAGTCACTTTCGGATTTTATTTAAGAGATTTATATTTATAAGCATTCATTTCATAGTGATAGTTTAATTTGTTGGCCCTTTCCAGCTACTGTAGCTAGGGATTGCAAATTAGCAATCCAGCTACAAAAGGATTTGCTGTAGTTGGGTGGTTTGTTGTAAATTGAGAAATCTGCATCACAGAATTTTCACTTTGGGTTTCTTAATGTTTAAATGTTATTTTTCTGGTGTTTATTAACATTCAATTTTAAAGCTGTCAGGTCTCTTATCAGTTAATCTGATTTTCAATTAACATGCTGTTAAGTAACACGCATCTGTGGGTGCCAAAATGACAAGCCTCAGGCCAGTCAATGCGCCCCTTAAACTCCAGCTACCTATTCATTAAAATTTTAAATTATTATTGATTGCTATACCTGTTATCACATTATTTGCAGGTTGACTCATCTAAACTGGACCATTTTGCCCGTGTATTGTTACATGGGAAAGGTTATGATCGGTGGTATGACAAATCTTTCAATTTAATTGTTGGAAAGAATGGCAAAGTAAGTTCTTAGTTTAGTTAATGAGAATCATTATAGTCGATCAAGAGTATCATCTCGATTTTTAATGCATGTTTTATTCATTAGGTTGGTTTCAATGCAGAACATACATGGTAAGTGATATGACTATTTTAATTATATATCACTGATTTTTAATTCACATAACTGAACTGAGCTTTTAAAATAGAAAACAGTGAATGATGTCGATGCTTTTATTTTTTGACTAATGGTTACCATTTGTCAAATCCACGGAGTAATAATTTGAAAAACATTTTTTGCCTAGCACTAGATTGACAGGTACAAGCATGAGACACTGTTATTTCATCTCTTATTACTCAATGACTCATCAGTATAATATGGTATTCATAACAAAGTTAATACAACACTATAGTGAGGTTTTAACATAATACATGTGGAAAGATAATGAATTCACTTTTACTTTCACTACAACATCATCATCATACAACTATGATGTCGTTTGTTCACACTTCTTTACGTGATTATCTACAGTAGCGGTTCCCAACTGGTGGCACATGTGGTACGCGAAAAAAATATTGTACAAAATAGCATAGCTGTAACAGTTGATGCAATGCTGTAAATGTTGAATATGGATAAGACTTTTATTGTACATAGGGAGCAAATTACAACTTGGAATATTAGCATTTTAAGCATATTAGCATTATAAGTTTTTTTATTTGTATTGATTGTTAATCACTTGAATTGTATTTCATTTTCAGGAATCATGTCACACATATGGAGTCTAATTTATTATCCTGAATTTTTACTAATGTATTCTTCTTTGTTAAATCAGGGCAGATGCAGCCATCTTGTCTCATTTATGGGAAACAATTTTAGGTGAAGAAGTGAGAATGAAGGGGTAGGACTTGAACTGAATGTTGTATGTTGCTGTCTTTTGTGGTGAATTTGTGGTGATATTAAAAAATACACTGAAACATGAATGAAACACCTTCTCATTGCAACGTTTGTATTGGTGCGTGATACACGCTGTTGATTTGGCAAGACATTTTCAGCAGTATTTATATTTATCACAACAAGTTGACCTTTCCGTTGTTTGTTTTTTCTTGTAGTTTTATGTTGCTACTCATACTTCAATAGTTAAGTAATTGTTTTAACAGTTAATCGTAAAAGAATGTTAGTGTTGTATTCATCCTCGGGGGAACTATTTGGGCTGTTCACGTGGGTCAATATTTATCACGTGGTATATCTGTTACCCAAATATTTTTTAATGTGGAGCAGTTGGCTTTTGTATATTCATCAGCATAGATAGCTCAGATTTGTTACCTTATGAATGTTTATTTTAACTATTTAGCTTTTTGGTGTCGTGCATTGTGTGATAGCGATACTGTACAGTTATGTTAGCATGTTACAGTAGTTCAGCTTTGTTGTACATGTTAAACAAATGTATGTATAATTGTTTAAGAAAGAAAGGATTCAGCACAATTATTTTAATTTTCTTGCATTTATTTATTTTTTTTTGTTGGTTTTTATTCTTTTTCCTTCAATTGATTCCTGGTTATTTTCTCTTGCAGTTTTACTTCTTCAGCAGCTGCATAAAGAATTTAAAGTTGCATTTTTTCTTTATAGTTTAAGTTTTCTGTTACCATTATATTTTTATTTGGTTTCATATTTTCTTTTCAATTTGCACATTGTAGGGCTGATGCACCTGTAATGGGTCACCTTTGGGAATCTTGTCTGGCTGATGATGTTAATGGGTATGGCTTTACAGTGGTTACTTTTCTTTATTTTATTTCTTTTTCATTTTTAAGTATTTTTTTATTGATTCTTGGGGTTCCTAAAAGTTGCAGTTGTTGTGGCTGTTTGTATGTCACTTTATTATTTCACTGTTTTATACTCAGTTATTAAATTACTTATACTCAGTTTCTTTTCTGAAGTTTCATTAAGCATGAACAAAAAAAAATATTTTGCATGCACTAACAATCTACGGCGTCTATAATTTTTGCTTGCTTGATGCTTATTGTTTTATTGCCCTTAGTTTACATTTTTCCAATCTGAATCTACAAAAGGTTAGGTTACATATTTATTTCTGCAGTAAACTGTAAATTATTAAAAATAATGTTTTTAAAGAATTGAGTAGCTACTACATTTCTCTCATAAAAGTGCAACATTTGTTGGTGCAACAAACATTGCACAGATTATTAAGGGTAACAGGAGTAAGGTATTTTTTGTTATATGTGGGTTTGCAGAGTGAAAATTTATATTTTAATTATCGACTCGGTCTGGTCTCAGATCTTGAATAGAATACAGTTGTTTTGGCTCGATTAGCTGCTTTGTTCCAATCTGAAGCTTCATGTGGAATCATCCTTACACTGGAATGGGTTATTTGCACCTGGGGCCTGCAACTCAAAGCTGCAAAGGGATTAACATTGAGGTGCTCCGCTCACTGACCTAGCATTCTCCACGATTTGGCTCTCTTTTTTTTTTCATTATTTTAAAATCAAAATGTGAAACCTTTGATTCAGCAGTTAGAATTTTAAATCTTTCTGGAAGTACACATTCAACAGAGCTATGCAGACAAGCAGCTACTATGTATTGTTGGTTCAAATGAACACATGCTGTCTTGAAACCCGATTGACACATACATATATCCAAAATTGAGATTTGTTGACATACAGTTTCCAGTTTGTTGAAATGTGTGCCATTATCAGTTGCGTGTGAATTACAATTTATCTATACTGCTGCACTTAAAACTGATTACTAGGCGCCATTTGACCAAATGTTTACGATTGATAATTAACGCTGCCTCTATTCTGTTAATTGATTGGGTGTTACACTTTTCGTTCAGAAACTCTTATGTTTACCACTGAATACCTGACCAAGACTCCATTGTTTCATCAACTTACTGTTTTTATCAGCATTGAATGGATGTTGTGTTTTAATTTTTTTTTCGATGTCATCAGACATTGGGGTTTGGAGTTATAGGGCCCTAGTGCCCTATGCACATCTAAACAATGGTGCTCCCAACTCTCATCACCATTCACAACTCATTTTTTTATTGACAAAAGTGACCATTGATAACTTAACAGCCTTGTAAGTCTAAGGAGCTTTACATGCTCTTTGAGTGGGTTGCAGGCACTGCAGGATTTCTATTCTCGGCTTTCGTTGGTTCTGCTTGTTCCTTGACTTGTTCACTAACTTGCGGAATTTGGCAAATCTGTTGTCTTTGTTTTGGTGCCAGGCCACGTCGGGTTCCAAAACGTGGACTAGAAGATGCAGCCGATAAAACAGGGTTATGCTTGCCATATTTTGCAACTGAACTTACATTCTCCGATTTGCAACTTGGGCAAAAATGGCAGATTCGTTCAGCTTGGGAAGAGGAATGGGCAGCAGTAGACAACGACTATAAAAGATACGATCAGAGTGTGGACGACATCTTTTCCTGACGTCGGAAAGAAAGAGGTGATGCTGGCACGGTTACGGATTGGACATACGCAGTTCTCCCACACGTTTGTTCTTCATAGGGAGTTTTCGCCTTGGTGCCTTGCCTTGCATGTAATAAGTGTAGGTCCATCATGTCCTGATAGATTGCCCATTTTATGAACTTCTTTGCAAAAGCTGCCTTCTGCCTCCCATTCTTCCAGAAGTGCTGGGGAACCATATTCGTAACATCCATCATTTTTTTAGATTCTTTAATTTGTTGTGTCTTTACCAACTTATCTAATATGCTGTTTTAGGGTATATATCTCTGTTGGCATCATGTGACAAGCCTTAGGGCAGTTGGTCGCTTCCCGCCAAAAACCAAATACCTACCCACCTTTGCGTGCTAAGGATCCACAGGACCTGGACTCGGGCTTTATTATTTTTGTTTGGTGCTGCGCACTCCTATGTACAGTACTGCTATTTTGTTGTCTGCTGCGCTGCAGGCAAGAGTTTGCATCTGACTGAGAAGTGGAACTGCATAATTTTACGTAACACGGTATGATATGCTGTTGTGCATCATGATTTGTTATGCATCATGATGTAGGTAGGTATGTACTCGGAGTTTAACGAGGACACCGACTGGCCTTACAGCTATGTCATTTGGCCCTCAGACTTCATTGAAAATCAGAAATACAGAAATGATGATGAGATGAGGATGATAAACATGGAACAGGGTTTTATGATGTAAGAGGAAATGGGAGTGCCCCGAGAAAACCTGCCCTCGCAGTGTCAGACCCTAAACTGAACCCACACGGCACAAGTGGGAGGCAAACTCGCCAACTGGAGTACCGGAGGTGGATGTTGTAACCACTAGGCTACGGTGGGGCTAAATCATGATGTTGATGCTATTTAGTTTAATTATAATATGTAGCCATTTCAATTGAGTGAAAATTGTCGATACACAATAGCATTGCAGTGTATCTTTCCACTAGGTTTTAGAATTTTATTTAACTTTAAGATTTATTTTGAGCCTATTTTATATTTCAAGTGAAGGGATCGCAACCATGGTTATTGTGCGTAGCCAGACTCAAAATATGCTTGAAACGTTGAAGAAAAAATGATTTCAAACCACTTGTTTTAAGTGTGCAGTGTGAAATGTTTGCAGAAAAAGTAGTCTTTTTTAAACATCAACGTCAGTGATGCCTGTTAGTTTCCATGAAAATTGCTTGCAAAATGTCATGTAGGGACAGTTATTTTGGCATGGATTATATGTCATTGCACAGGGGGTCACTAAAAGTGAAAAGCAGTCCTTTGACATGCAAAAATATTTTAGTTACAGCATCAGTCTGAAACTGAAGATGACATAAATCTTTAGTATGCACTACAAAATTATCACATCTTTCAACACTTCTACTGGATACAAATTCTCAAAGGATTTTTCCTGTGTAAATCTTGTGTGCTAATAACCCTTAATAAACCCAGTTATTGATTTAAACGCTACACTGCATGCAGCATGTTGCTTGATAATGTGACTAACTTGATTTTGCAAATCTACTGCTAAGGTTTTTACCTTGATGTAGAGTAGAATCAAGGGGTAAAGGTGTAACCAACAGAATTAACACACAAAAGTATGAATTTGTTTCAGTAATTTTGTTACAAGTACCGATTTATTGTCAGGGCTTGGAACAAACTAATGAAGATCATATTCTACTAAGCATTGTGCTTGGTTTTTCCATTTTATATGATAAATATGGTTATAAATTGGGTAGAGGTTATACAGCCTAAACAAGTGACATGTGCAACTTTTGTTGTTACTAATTGTTCATGCTGCTTTGAATTTGTTCATTTTCTTTGTGTTAAAGAAATTATATGGTAAATTTAAGTAAGACACATTTGGCTACAACGTGTTATAGTTGTTCTATTACCAAGAAATGTTCAGAGTAATTTTTTATTTATGCCTACAAAGAACTATTCAAAAGTTTCATTGAAACACTTTTATTAGAGAATTTTGCTGCATTTCCAACAGCGATAAAATTAGCTAGTGGAACTATTACATGAATTGGTTGTTCCTTGAAGCTGCACCAACCAATTTTGATTGCTTACTGCATTTTAACAGGTTTTTCCTGATCAGTATAAATTACCACCTGCAACATCTTAGATGTAGCATAGCTACTGTAACTTTTCTATCCCAGACTCTTGAACACCATTAGGATTATTTAATTTTAAAGCACATTTAGCAAAGATTAGTAGAGATTTTTTATTAAACTATTCAGTTATCTTCATGTAATGGTCGAATTTTTTTTATCAATATTGAGGGAAAGATTAAAAAATAGTACTGTATAAAGCGCACACTGAATGCACAGAATTCTCGATTTATGCGAGTCCATATAGGCTATGTACTATGCAGGAAAATCTTCCTAATTGCAAGAAAATTTTAGAGCACCACCATAACTTCTGTGTGGTGGTGCAGAAATGTTGTTCATTTTAATTATTTTAATTTTGAGCGGTTGTCAGACCTGTAGCCAGGAGTTTGTTTTGAGAGGTGCTTTGGAGCTTTTTGTTTAACCAAAAAAAAAAAAAAACAACAAATGAACAAGCTAGTCATAATTAACAACAATTCATTGATATCTGCCTGCTCACTACTACTACAGTCTGCTATCTACAGTATTTTGAGCTCGATTTTTTTAAAAATAAGTATGATAGACAAATACATTTATATTTTGGAGTAGGCTTCAGCCCCCTTTGCAATCCCCTTCCATATAGGTTTCATATATGTGCTTTTTGATTAATGCCAAATTTTCGCAGACTGTAAGCCTTGCATAAATCGAGGACACCTTTATAACATTAGCTGAGTGAGAAACACTATTGCTCTAGTATTTAGTCTCGAGTGTGTTAGTTGAATTTTAACTTGAACTGACCGTGATCATAATGCTTGTCTTTTTCCACCTAGATACACTGAAGATGGTCATTGTATAGGTGAAATAGTTCAAGAACCTCCATCACCTATAAGGTTAAAATGGGAACTTTCACCTGAGGTATTTTTCAAATAATTTTTATTTTTTTTATTTTGTCTAGTGTCTTATGCAGGATTCAGTCAGGAGGGGGAGGGGGGTACTAAAAACATATAAATTAAGTATTGATTTTTAAGAATTGGAGTATCTGTGTTGGTTACAAGGTACTATAAAACTGGCTTACACTGACTGGTCTTACAGCCAGATAATTTTGTTATCAGTGATCTATAAACTACAATATTGGAATGACATCTTTAAACATTTTCAAAAAAATACGTGAATCATCCATAGACCAGTGAGGCTCACACTGCTGCCCGCAGCACGAAGCTTATAAGAATATCGTTATTATTTAAGATTAGTTATTGAAGCGCACATATAATCTGGATGAAACTTAAGGTTAGTTCTCACTGGGCTGTATACACCGCGCTTTAGGCTTGAACCACAGTGTGACATTGCCTCAAACCTGAGAACTCGACGTATTTTTGAAGGCGATCAGAGTTGAGCTGTGGTCAACTTCAGCAAGCGTTTTTTTTTGTTTTTTTTTTTTGCGCCCGACCAATAAAGAGAGAGAAGGTGCATGACGTAGCTATAGCAGCTATCCCATGTTTCCCTGGGCTGGATTCTTCTCCTTGACCACCATTTTATTTGTTTACTACTGTTGCTACTGTCGAGGACAACTATAAGAAATAAATTAAATACTTCTAATAAATTACTAAATAATTCAGGTGTTGAATAAATTATAATTGGTACAACTAATGAATGATTTTGTACTTATTTTACTTTTTTGCATTTATTGCACCTTACATTTCTGGGCAAGTCATAGTTCCACAGGAAAGTTAACATTTATCAACCTAATTGCGTAGTTCTCAGAGATTTTTTGAGAGGAAAGGTACTATGCCTGATGACGTCACTACGTAAATGCTGTAGTGGGAATTGAACGCAACGTATAAAAACGTTTGAACGTGAAGTATAAAAACGTTTGAACGTGACGTATAAAAACGTTGCGTTCATTGTTGGCCTTGGTTTTCGACGCCGCGCAAAATAGGTGCAGTGGGAACTAACCTTTACTATGTTATCTGGGACCTCTGATTAGCTGACAAAAAAAAATCAAGTTAATCGGATCAGTAGTTCTTGCGTGGTGGAGTCACAAACAACCAAACGAACTTTTACATTTATATATTAGGAATTTGGTATGTTTATTTTTAAGAAAAGGTTTTAATTTTTTTGAAACATCAGGGATGTAATCAAATTTTCAGAATATCATTAGGGTGTTGTAATTCAAAGAGGTTGGTAACTACTACAGTATAGCACTAACAACCCCATAATATTGATATTTATTATTACAGTGCCTGGAGATTATCGACCAGAGTGTGCAAGTTGCTACAGCTTTGCTGAGTGATGTCGACCTGCACATTTTGTCTCATCAGGCTTATGGAAAGGGCTTCATGAAAGTATGTCGTGTGAGTCCAGATGCCTATATTCAAATGGCTCTCCAGTTAGCATATTTCCGGGTAATTTCTTCATTTTTTATTCTATTTATACATTAGATTATACTTTCTTTTAGAGTTGGGGAAAATAATTTTTTATGAGATTTAAAATCAAATCCAAATCATTGTATTCATTTTGATTTAAAAATCAAAATTCTGAAATTGGTTTCAAATCAAATCATATTTTATTTGATTTTAAATCAAAAATCATGTAAAATAATTTCATTTTTTAAAACTGAAAAACAATTTCCGGTTTCTTATGTAAAATTAAAGGTCATTTAAAATTATTAGGGTGTCACTATGAGACATGACGGATTATCCAAAATCTGACAAAAAAATTTTTTAATCGGTGTAACACATGAACCACAATTTCCAGTGTGTCAATTAAAAGTTTTGTTATTGAATTTTAAAGTTCTGTACTTTTAAGTACACTCTGTATAAAGGTTATGATGGGATGTTGTGCCCCCTTCCTTGGCTACGGCTTGATAGGATGTGATCAATGGTCTATGATTGACAGTCTACATCACTTCATGTTAAGAACACATCGCAGGTGTTAAAATATTGTAGCAGAAATAGATTTATTAATTTAAAATTATTAAATTACAACAAAATTTGATTTAAAAGCAAACCAAGTTATTAAGGGAAAAATGATTTAATTCAAAATCAAAATCATGAAAAAAGATTTTAAATCATTAATTTTAAATTATTCCCAACTCTACTTTCTTTATATAAGTATATTTTTTGGTACTTTATACAATTAATGTTCTGCTGTCTGGCATGATATGGGGGAATGGGATGTTCCAATGAGTGCCTGACGTCAAGTGTGTAACGGACAATTGTGTGATAAGCAGAAGGTCATGTGATGTGCTTTACAAGAAAGTTGACCCAAATGTTATACTTTTCGGTTTTCCTGAAGTCTAAGGAATGATTCTTTTGTTTGAGCGAAGGGTCTGTGAACTCTATATTGTTTAGGAGACCAGTTTATCTGGCATGGGTCTGTAGAAAGAACGACAGTTTCAAGCTTGCCTTCGATGTGCATTGAATTGATGTGCAATGTCTTTAATATGAATTTTAACTACAAAATGCTGTGTAGTTGGTTTTCAATGTAGGTTCAGACAAAGAATGTCAAGGTCCAGTTAGACTAACGCTTAATGGAAATTGACATTGCCATTTTGACTAATGACATTATGCAAACATACATAAAAACATTACACAGTGTCAGTGAAGACAATTGCTATAACAATTTACTGTACAGTTTTTAAATCTTGAAATCAATGATAGATTTAAGATTACACTATGTTTTATGTTATTGAAAATATAAATATTGTTTAAAAATACGTTTCTAACTAGGATGCCGGAAAATTTAATCTTACTTACGAGGCATCCATGACGCGTTTGTTCCGAGAGGGCCGAACCGAAACTGTGCGTCCTTGTACCATTGAATCCTGTGCTTGGGTTAAAGCAATGGATGGAAGAGAACATACAGTAAGAATATAAATTGCACGTAATTTAACTTAAGCATTCAAATGCATACAGTTGGAAATTATATAATGTTTTTTTTTTTTTTAAATATTCAGACAGAGGAAAAAATTGCATTGTTACGCAAAGCCTGTCAAATACATCAGAAAGGTTACCAAGATGCAATGGTAGGAAAAGGAATAGATCGCCATTTATTTTGTTTGTATGTAATTTCCAAATACTTGGAATTGGATTCCCCGTTTTTGAAAGAAGTTCTGAGTGAGCCATGGAGATTGTCGACAAGTCAGGTAGGAATTTACTTGTACTGTACTAGCACAAATAAAATGAATGCATTGTGTGACTGGAAATTGTATGAATGTATGCACTTTAAGGAAGTGTTTTCAATTATGCCTATTAGTGCTTTGAATATATTTCGGCAGTCAGTTGGCAATTTAATGTTTTTCTGTGAGTTTGTTGAATTTTGGTCTTTTTAATTGCATAAGAAAGAAACTGGGATGGTAACATAGGAATGACTTGCTTTGGGTTAAAAAAAAAAATTGCAAATGTAACGTGGAATTAGTGGACTCATCAATATGAAACATTGAAAATGTACTGGTGTGTTATTTCAGAGCTTTTGTTTATTATTTTCATTCATTTATGATTAATTAAAAAAACTGATGATAAAATTATACAAATGACGATAAAGATGCAGAGCAAAATGCTTTTGAATTAGTTTGTTTATATTACACTAGCTAAAAGCCCATCATCAATGACAGGTTGTAGGATCATTTAAATTTTTAATGTGGAGCCAATTCTGACATTGAAATTTTGCCCGGTTGAATGCCATTGGGTGGTGCTAAGCCAATGAGCTATAGGTAGACAAAACCTACATTAGTGGATCGTTATGGCAGCTGTATGCATGCAAATGATTTCTTAATTAATTTTAGTAGAAAATTGATATTACTGCTTATCCTGTATGCTGGCAATGCATGTGCCAAAACACATCGTCTGATTGTGCTTGTAGCATGATTGCTAATTTCTTGCAACCTCTAAATTTAATTGTTTTATATATGTAAAGACCATGTTTTATACAGTTTTTAATGTGGCAAGTTGAGCAATTTTTAACCACTGTGGCATCAGCTTTCCCAGTCAATGAAAACTGGTTAGGCAAAAAGTTCACATCACAGCTATGTACAAACTGCTAGACTTGCCACACTAAAGGTTGAATGTGACAGGTGGTCTTAAGAGTTTTTTGTTATATGTTTTAATTATCAAATACTTTATGATGTTAAACTAATTTTGTACATGTTTGATAACAGACACCTCATGGACAGACACCCAAACTAGATTTGGCGAAAAATCCAAGATGGATTTCAGCAGGTGGTGGTTTTGGACCTGTAAGTTTGAGTTTAGTATTTAAAATAGTTTGCATTTTGTAATACACCCCTCCATGGATATAATGCTATCCCTTATAATGCTGATTCGGATATACTGGAGGTCTTTATGACTGACACCGCTATTGTAAAATTAACGTGCATGGGTTATATGATGCCTTCGTTATGTAATGACGTGAACCACAATTTGCCTTCCGAAACTTAAATTATAACCAACGAGCGGTGTAATTTACTGTGCTTTGCTGTGGTTTAGTTTTATTGTTTTCTTACTGACTCCAACTTTAAACAATTTAACCTGTGTCTTCAAGGTTGCTGATGATGGATATGGTGTTTCATACATCGTTGCTGGGGAAGATCTTCTCTTTTTTCACATTTCTAGCAAGAAATCATCTCCAGAGACAGTAAGTACTTTTAGACTCCTTTATCAATTTTTTCATGACAAAATTACATGTCTAAAACATGTTTTAGGAATTTTATTATGAGTAATTGTTATCTGTGATTGGTTTTTAATGAACATTTGAAATGTTAGGTATAGGGTATTGCATATCAAATTGCAACATATGGGACATATCAAATTCTTCTAGATGTGAACCAAATAGATAACAATTTTGGATAAAATCTGTGAAATGTGAATGTGAAGTCTGGAATGTGTTCATCATTTTAATTATTACTGTTTATTCTTTAAGGATTCTCTTCGATTCTCTCGTCAGATTGAACGTGCACTTGCTGATATGAAGATTTTGTTTGAATCTATTAAAAAAGCTAAATAATGATGTCGAATTATGATGTTCAGTAAATACTGTATTGTAGAATGCTTATTTTCAGCAGCAGAATTCTGAACAATGCATAATCAGAAGTTTCTATGTTATTTTCTACTTCAGCAGTAGTCTGGGGAGTTCAGCTTGCATTTTTTTGTATGTGATAATTTGTAGATAATATATGAATTAATTTTATCATTCTAGATTATGTTGAAGCGCCTTTTGCGTTGAAAAAAGTAAATTATGAATAAGTAGTAGGCCTACTTGTTAAAACTGCAAATAAACATAACGGTTTTAGTAGTAGCATATATTTAAATATAAAAAACGCAGAAAGTGCATTTGAAAACTGTTTTTGTAGAACTGTGGTTCGGCAGTTTTTTCTTAAACTATACAGCTTACTGTTGGTCCAGTAATGATTACTATTGGTGTTCATCAAAGTGGCATCTTTTTATTAGAGAAATACCTTTAATAGTGATAAAACTTTTAGTTAAAGTATTTAACATCATGTTGTCATATGGCTACTACCTCTGCTTTTGGTTTTCTGAATAATTTTTCATGTTAGAAATTGGTCAGATTTCAATTGGTGTTAACCATTACTACTTACTTGTTATACATACTTGTATGATGACCAAATGAATACTTATAAATGAAGAGAGCCGGAAATATATAGTCACATGTACATTCAGAATAGTGTGAAATGTGAGAATGTTCAATGGGCATTGAAGACAATTTCATAGTAAAATTCAATTAACTTGAATAGGTAAAAGCAATCTAGTAAATAGCATTCCAGTTTAACGTTCGTGAAGTATTTTTAGCTAGCTTGAAAATGTGTTTAAACCATCATTTTGTTTTATTGTTAACAATTTTTTTCTTTCGTTTCATTTAGCCAAAATAAAAACATTCTTACAATTTTTTCAAGAGATTGTGAACTATCAGTCATCTGTTGTATAGTGAATTGGACTTACTATTATTACTTGATGCAATGAATAGTTTTTGTTAGTTTTACTGAAAATTGGTTTTGTTTGTAACATCTCATCAAATTGATTACATTATTAGTAAACGGGCTTTTCATAGTAGCAATGCTGTAAAACAGTTATATTCCAATGCATGGTTACTTTTGAAACAGCGGATATAACGATACCTTGGCTCTTCTGAAGTTGGTTATGACAAAAAGTTCTGTTGCATCAATTGTGGATTTGTCTCTGATTGTAATATTGTTATGCTAGAATTACTGCTTTTAAATAAGCTGTTTCGTGTTTTTGATAAATGGGCTACTCTTATTTTCATTTTTTATTTTTTAAAAACTATCAGAATCTTTTAAATTTATTATAGAAATAAACCATTGACTTATTAGCATCATACTTAGTATAACTTTTACTTAATGCACTTTGTGACCACTATTGAAGTTGAAGTAATTTTTATGATGCATTTAAGTTTCTTAGGAATTGATTACTTGAACAAAACTGCAGTGTAAACAAGTGAAATCACTTCACGTATGCAAAGAAACAAAAATTATCTACTATTCAATTGACTAAGAAAATCAAATCTGGCTGTATAGAAAAAAAAATTGGATTCTTAGTGGAGAAATTAACTTTATAATGTACATAAGGCGATAGTCGAAATGAATGTTGCAGTAATTTCTCCATTTTGGCTATTGTATTTGTATTGTAAATCTTGTGAAATCTTATCTCAAGCTAAACTAACACACTGCTTAACTTGCTGAACTATAAGCTGTACAATTTGAACCTTACTGTCACACCATTGATGTGTATGCCATAACAGCATTTAAAATTTATAAATATAAGTACAATTGTGTTGAGGATTATTCTTGATGTTTTAGTGTACACTTCTACCAGAGAAACAGTTATGACGAAACTTGTACGTTTTCTTATTTTATTGTAAGATTCACCAATTTATCGACAGGAATAGCATTACCAATCTGCATTATGTTCGGCCATTGAATATTTTTTTTTAATGCAACAGAAGTAGTGAAATACACACTACTAATTTGACTGATTAGTGAAATGAACATGTTAGCATATTTCTAAACTCTCAAAGTGTTTTTCAGATTTTTCTTTTTTTTTGAATACGTATTTAAATGCAACACTCAAGTGTATGATCAGTCATTTTAATACCATTGTAATGAAGCACTGGTGTAAATTTAGACAGAACAGTTGTATCAAATTAAAATTGTTTGAATCTGATGGTTTTCATTTAATACTTAAGTATGAAATATGGATTCAGTTTCAGCATGTGTGTGTGCGTGTATATATATATAAATAATTAGCTGTAAGCAGCCCGTGCTTTGCACGGAGACCATAGGTAAATTAAACTAAAAAAAAAATTTCCTTATCGGGATTTGAACTGGCAACCTTCAGGTTGAGAGGCAGTTATGCTAGCCAATGGACCACAGGAGCAAGCTTAGAACTGCATTTCTATTTCTATGCTAAATGTGTTGTTTAGCATGCCTCCCCCCAATGGGGGTTAAAAATCTAAACATAGACACCCTAGGACATACGGGAGTAACCCTGTCAAATTCGGTTCCAATTGATCCAGCGGTTTAGGAGCCTTATTGGTCCGCACAAACATCCCACCATGCTTATAATATAGGATGTGTGTGTATGAAAAACATTTAAGTTGTAGTGTGCCAGATGGTGGAGAAACTTCAGGATGACAGCAGCCATCGTGGTGCAGGAAGGGCTGGAGTGCCTGAACAAAAATACAAAAAATAACTCAATGATGAACACACATAATACTCACCAAGAAATAGGTTGCCAAAAGCGATACACCTTTGATGGGCCACCACGGTATGTGAGAACGTCAGAAAAGGTTGTAGGAGAGAAGGGAATTAGAAGAGGTCAAAGTCACGACTGTT
>JAQIWH010004494.1:0-16837 GCA_034695005.1 Cryptops parisi | reverse complement strand
TTGTTATAATATATGTTTTTTTTGTGTGTGCAGTTTCTATGCAGATTTCGGTCCACTGAATTTGGCACTGCTATACCGGTACTGCTGCAAGTTGAACAAGAAGTTGAAAGTAAGTTGTTACACTTTTAAGGAAGAAAGTCAAACTTGCCAAGGTTTTTAATTTTTCATGTTTTAAGATATGTGAGGTTTTTGCAAGCTTGTTTTTTTGTTTTCGTTTACGTTTAATGTGCTTTTCAAATGGGTGGTGCACACCTTATGCAGCAACGATTTAGAATATTATGTAATGTTTGCTGCGGCAAAAAGTTTTCATGGCACTCAAAGGTGATGTCTAGAAATGAGAGAATTTGCTAAGTTGTCTTTTATGTGGTTTGCAAGTTTTGTCAATGAGGTTCAATCGCGAGTAAATAATGTTGTAAGGTGATTTTTTTTAAAGGGAAGGGGTGGTTATTTTTGTGTGAAGCTGATTTAAATTTGGATTAAATCACAATGACATTTTAAATAATACTTTTTATATAAAGCTCTTCAAGGTTAACTGGTTTTTCAGGTCTTGTGGGCTTGACTCCCACATCAAGTTGCACCCTGTATATCTAACATTCTGTTTGGATAAAAATCCAAAATTATGGTGACGCAATATTAATAAATTTTGTACAGTGTCACAAAATTTTCAGTACACAGGTGATTTGTTTTTCATTGGAGATCAATTATGAATGAGTTTGATTTAAAAAAACGTATGTAGGGTGTTCCAAAAGTTTCCTTAAAAAAGATTTATCACTTTAAAAAAGTGATGTAAATGACGTTACATTTTATTTTTTTTTATTTAAAAAATAAATAAAATGTAAGTGTAGAATGTATAAAGGGTGTTCCAAAACTCTCCATAAATAGGTGATGTGTTGTTTAAGAATGATTTTGACCAATGAAGAACGTATACAGGGTAGAATGTATACATTCTGCTTATGTTTCAGAGGTGTCATTTATCGTTGAAAATTGTAATTGGAGAAATGATTATACACCCTATGTTATGTACAAATTATATTGCCCGTTTCCAAATTGTTATAATTTTTTTGTATTTTGAAAATATTGGGTCGTATTAGGTAATCATAGGTGGTGTCAAGTAGACCATCCTAAGTAACACGAATTTTTTTTAGTATTAAAATTCGGAATTTTTAGTATCGTAAACGAGTTTGCGTAAAATAGTTTTTTTTTTCAATGAAAAGAATTCAGTTCATAAGAATCGAACGAATTTAGATGTAAATGGTCCGGGTTTTGCCTAGAAGGTTTATTGTGATGATTATGATTAATATTTATTTTATTTTTTAAAATGGTACATGGTGGTATATTTATTTATTTATTTATTTATCATTTGAAATGATTATTAGATATAGCCACAAAAAAAAGTAGGCTATGGGGTTTGAAAGTGATTTTTTTGTTGATAAGTCAAAGTACTTCCGGAACCAATTTGAGATTTTGAGATTTAGTAAATTGAACAGAAATGTTGATTGTAACAAAAAAAAATCGAAAATGAATTTGTTATAAATTGGAACATTTCATTAGCATGGTGATAAATTGTGGAATACGGCGACAAATGAGTATCGGTACGGTAATTGAAAAGTCAGCCAGAAAATAAATTTTGATTCGCATAAATGGAAACGGGCCCAAATCAAAAATGGAATTGCTCAAAACATGCATAAATTGAACGTCGAATTACTCATAAAAGATTGCATAAAATTTTAATTGGCATAAATCAAAACATTCAGGAATCAAAAATGGAGTTTTTGTTTCGTATTATGTATGTACATACATAGTATATCTATGTTAACGTGAAAATACCAAATTTGCATTTTTGATTTTATGCATAACGTCTGTGATTAAAATTTGACTACTAAACCGTTTAGAAACACCCTGTATACAATGTAGCGAAAAAGAAACTTTATGCGTATCTCGTAGGGCAAAGCGGTTGAAACCAAACTCAAGTGATATTGCTGTTTATACTGCTGATTGAACAGGTGTTACATGTCACTTCAGTTTTGCACAGGATTGTTATCATGTAAAGCTTATTGTCGGTTTTTATTGTTTCGTGTGTAGTAAAGATTAGAGAGTCGCTATGAGAACGTTGTTGAATGTTGCTCTGAATTTGAGGAGTTTGGTGGAATAACGGTGTAACTTGAAAAATGTAGTTTTGAGAAAAAGGGTAAAAAACTTCCTGGCACCTTCAAATTTTTAAGATTTTAAGACAAAAAATTCCTGTCAACTGTATATTTAAAAAAAGGAAAATGATCAGGTTTTGCCACAAAGTCTGTTAACTTTAGTTGACAGGTCTCAAGTTAACAGACTAATTTAAAAAAATGCAATTACGCCGCTATTCCAAATATCTTGCTAATTTATAAATGCATTTACGCCGTTATTTCCAAAGATCAGTATCTTTTCCATCGTTTTGAAAGTGAAAGAACGACAAAAAGAAAGAAATGACAAAAAATGTTAGATTTACAATAGTTGCGTTTCGTAGTCTTGCTTCAAAAAGCCCAAAAATGCAAATTATAGGCAACCCAATGTCTCTTATACAGTACACTGGTCTAAAACGATATAATATACGCATTTAAAGGAATAACGTTGTAAGTGGATTTCCACCCAACTCCTCAAGTACACTTGCAAATAATCAACTTAATTTAAGAAATCAGTTGTAAACAGTTTGAAAATTGTGTTTGGTGGGTTACATTGGGGTGATTAGATTGTGTCATCAACTGTTATAAGGATATTATGATCCTTGACATATAACAGGCATGCGTGTGTGTCAACAAGTGGTAAACGGATACAGAATAGTGAAATGTTATGCGCTTCGGTGCTCATTGAAACGTGAAATGATTTCTCATTTTACATCCGTACTAGTTGGTTAATGGATTCCTCATTTGTTTGTAAGATATCTCGTACAGTTTTGCATCCACGCGTGATGAAGATGAAAAACGAAAATATCTAGGCCAACACTTTTATCTTGAAGGCATCTTGTAATCATAGTGTTCTGTTCTGTTTTTGTTTTTTTTTAAAGCTCAATTTGTTTGTTTTTTTTTCTTTCATTCTTGTAAATTTATTTATAAGTGACTTAAATACAGTTATATATACCAGTACTGTAACTATATATGTGTATATATATAAAACAAGAGGTAGTCCATTTATTTTCGCCATTGTAGGAAATTACAAATTGAGGTAGATGTAAAAATAAACTTTTAATTGGAATGGCTACACAAGGAGTTTGTATTGCTCGAATGTTTTAGTGGTGTTTTTAATGATATGACTTATTAAAGGGTTGAACAATTACTGCTAATTAGTGTAGGTTTGTTTGTTTGTTTGTTTGAACGCGAGATATTGCAAAACTCAGGTCTCAAATAGGGAAGGAAAATGTTGATGTTATTGCTTAATGATGAGTGATGACGTCTGCACGTTTATCGCATCGAATTAATCGGAGTTATCTGTTACAAATTTAGTGCGAAAACTGTTTCATTCAATTCGATTGAATGTCACGAACGCTGACTATTTTTTTCCTTCCTTGATGTGTACAAGTGTTAAATTCAACTTTATGATTTACGGGAGAAAACAAAATTGCACGTGTGTGTGGCAAGCACATCACATCAAATATATTTGAAGGACTTTGGGCAATATAATGAACCAGAAGTAGCCCCGTGCCATGCACGGATGCTATTACTAATAGTATCCCTTCTACCTGTATATAAAAAATATTTGGTAAACATGCACTTTAGGGCCACACTTAAGTCACACTGAAGTGACAGTTTTGCATCAAACTGTTTCTGTTTCTGTTACCACTTTCTGGATTTTCCAGAAAATGCCAGCGTAATATAGAGAATCATCTTGTTACTCAGTGTGGTACTCTACGGAGTTTCTCGCCAGAAAAATGGCTTTCCTGAACAATTTCAAAAATGTGGCTGCTTATTATTATTATATTACCGAAAGCTCTTCGTTTGGATATTCAATCAGCTGTTGTAGCACGGTGAAGGTGACACGTGTTCTGTAATATCATAGAGAAATACCATTGGAATTGTTTCCGTGTAGCATCAGAAATGCTAAAGCTGTTAGTCATATTGATACTTGCATAATATTTTCAATTCTGCGTTTAAAAAACATGCAAATCGCTGTCATTATGATTTGCTGACTTAGAAATGGTGAAACAGAATTATAATGCTTCAAGTGTATTGTATTCGCACAAAGTAAGGATTGGAAATGTAGCCTGTTATTTACAAATTCCAATCATGTGGCATATCAAGTTCAATACACAAAAAAAAAGAGAACTAATTTCTACTTGATCTCCATTTCACGTGGTTGGTGTCTACCTAATCTCCATCTCTCCAAATGCATAAAAACAATAGGAAACTTCATTTGTGAAGCTTGCACCTTCTCAGAGGTGATACAACTTGGCATTAAATGACAACATATTCCAATCTTCAATGGTAGCTGGTGAAAAGACTAAAAATTTAGGCACAAATTTTAATTCCTGTAGGGGAGACTTGAAAAAAATTTGCCTATTTTTTAAACACACCCCAAAATTAGGGTATTTTGATGGGGACACCCCGTATATTTACTACAAAAATAACTCTAGAATGATCTTCTTAATGATTTTATTATCATCATATCCTTGATCTAAGAAAGATTTTATCAAGCAGTATAGATTATCTTTGGTAGTCTATTATCAGTTAAATAGTTATATTTATCTGATATATAGTTATATCGATTTATATAGTTTTAGTTATCTGTGGTTTTGTTAGCTGGTGTTTGAGTAAATTATATGTGGTTTGTATTTTTGTTGTTGTTTTACGATAGGCTTACAGGTAGATGTCTAAATTAACTAATTGAATTGCCCGCGAGTTTATATCATTACTTCACTAGATGGCGTCGCTTTCTTCATAGATAATATTTTCACTCATTAATGGAATAACTTTATGATCTGGTAGATTCACAATAGTGAAGATTACTTTATTATTAAAATACTTTTTATTAATAACAAATACAACACAATAATATAGTTTTCAAACGTTCAGAAAGTGCTACCAGTGAATGTGTAAAAAAAAGAGCGAGAAAAATCATGACCTTTATTATTTATTTTTTACTATTTTCCTTGTAACAACCTCTTATTTTTTTATCCACAATTTTGGTAATCCCAACACTTTCCAGGATAACAACTGTAGGATAACTGTGAATTACTCTATTGTATGTCCATTTAGTAGTGTGCACATGAGAATGACAATGACTATTATTCTTTGTAATCTATTATTTACTATTGGTAGTTTTCCTAACCAATGTTTGGTGGTAATCCCGATGCTTTCCAGGAATGCAACCACCAGGATGAGGAGAATTAACTGTTTTGTATGTTTATTTAGCATGTACAGGAAAATGACAATGTCAGTACATGTTCTGTAATGAACTTCTGTCACTGTAAGTGACCCAAAAAAAAACAGTAAATGACAGTTTATGTTGCTATTGAATTTGACACTATTGTCCCATGTTATGGATTCTATTCAAAAAGCCGGCTGCTACTTCAGCAAAAAAAATAAAAATAGAGATGAACTGGATTTAAAAAGCCCAAACTGATGATGGATCTGGGACTTCCTAGAGCACGCGAGTCTGATATGTAATGATGGTTGTTTTCTACTGTTTTCGTCCAGTGATGATGGTGGTGTTTCTTGTGTAATGAGTACCTGTCAAAGGGGCCACCTGTTTCAGTTTTGGCATATTCTCAACTGCGCATCAATATTGTTTTTCATCAACTAACCAAGTTGCGATCGCGATAATTAAAATCTTTTCATCGAAATCGATCGATTTGCAATCCCGCCAACCTACACGTAAAGTTTGGTTGGGAATATATCGTTTTTAACCAACGATTACAAGGATTATGTCGAGCAGATGAACCATTTGGTAAAATAAAAGACCGTGGTGTGCGATTAACTCGTCACTTGAATAAAATGTTGTTTACACCTGAAATTAAAAGCCCCAAAGTAGGTAGTTTGAGAATATAAATATAAGTTAAAAATTTTTTTCCCCCTCGTGGTATGACATAAAGATTGTACTGTATAATAAATTCTATTATTAAAAATTTGTGTAAATTTATACCGCTCAGAGCTGATTCTTGGTAATTGCCACTTGTAAAAGTAGGCAAAGAAACAGGGAAATGAAAGGAGAACTTCTTGTGTGCAAATCAGGTCGTTGAACCATGAGTTTTATAGAATTCAATTTTTGTTTTTTATTTATCATCATTATTATTATTTATTATTTATTATTATTAATATTATTTAACCTCTTTTTTTTTATTCAATTTCATTGACACAGTAGCTAGGTTTCATAATTGTCACGTTATGTTAAACATTTTTGTGTTTGTAATTTTTGAAAAGAAATTTCGTTGTTATTCTTGGCAGGTTGTCAAAGATCTAGTAACATTTTCCCCAAGGTAAAACTGTGGGTGGATAGAAAAATGAGGATCATTCATCCGTAGTTAATGTTACGCATCTGTAAATTATATTCCGAGTCATGCCATATTACACCAATCGTTTTCACCTTCACAATTTTTGTATATATATATATATTAATATACCTCGGACAATGTATTGTTTTCCGAATTCTTTTGTGTTGTGGAAGAGAATTGATTTGCTGAAACGTTGATTCAGATTTCTAACAGTTAATATGGTGTTTTTTTTTATATGTATTTTTTATTCGTCTTGTATTTACAATATTTTCTTCCTATATGCAGCTGGTGGTTTTATTCACATTTTATCTCTCATATTTCCTTTTTTTTTTTAATGTACATATATTTTATATATTCGATCGGTATCTTCTGTATTGATTACTAAGCGAATCAGAATTTTCCTATATATCTTATCGGTTGAGTGATTCGCTATTTGGATTTATGTGGCAGGATGCGTATTGTACGCTCTTCGCTCGTGAACTAAATTATATGAGTAATAAGGGAAATGTGATGTAATTCAAAGTACATAGATGTTTGTTAAGCGCACGTGTTTGGGTGACATTGAGATAAAATAATTTTTTTTTTTTTTTGTTGTTGTCATTGTATTAGAATGTAATGTCGGTAGTTATTTTTCACGTCTTATTAAAACTCACCTTGAATTTCTCCACCACTGTAGGCACCAAAACTAATTTCTTTGTTTTTCTTGGCCATGGCAAATGTGGTGGATATGATTTGCGATGATGGTCATTGCGTAAACATATAAGAGTTGTTTATTCGTAGTCTAGACACTTTTTCTAATTTCTAGTGATTATAGTTGATGGTAATAGTGTCACACTTTTGAACAAAATTAATATTGGCTCTGGTTGCATGTACGGTTGATTTGATGCAAATTTACTATTCTTCACCCTTATTATCATGACAGAATTGGTTGATTTAATGTTTGTAACTTTGCATGGACCTCTTTCTTGTATTTCAAGTTCTATTCGCGAATGATGAGATGAAATTAGTGGTTTGATAATTCAACTGAGATTTCGTAACGGCGCTCATTTATTAAAAAAAACAAGGATACTATTCGAAATGTTCAATAGGGTTGGTTTACGTCTTACGCTACTAGATGGCGTTAGTTTGTCCGTAGATAATATTTTGAACCATAAATGGTGGTAGAGTACGATCTGATAACCAGAAACTAAAATTCTGTAACAACACTCATTAAAAAATGAAAACAAATGGGGAATACGAGCGTATGTGATATGCTCATTGGCATTCGTTTACATCTTTGTCTACTAGATGGCGTTACTTTCTCTTCAGACAATATTTCCACCCATAGCTAGTGGTAGAGTATTACTATATTGTAGATACATTAGTTTGGGGGGGGGGATGCTTTATTATAAAACTATTAAAAAACATATTTGTAAATAATTGATAAACCCAATATAGTCTCAATGTTCAGAGAGCGCTGTGGTTATATTGATTGTCGAATCTGTTCATTTCATTTGCAGTCATTCGCACTGATCAAAAAGAAACTTGTCCATTGTACGTCTATGGATAGCAAAAAAAGAGTCAATGCTGCATTCCTGATTGCATCTTACGCTGTAAGTTTTTGTTTTTTTTCACATCTGTAGGATACTACAATTTTAATTTTACCATATGACTATTTTATATATATCGTTATTTTTTTTGTATTGCAGATAATATATTTAAGAAAGACACCCGAAGAAGCTTATCGGCCACTTATTGGAACTTTGCATCCACCTTTCATTCATTTTCGGTCAGTATCTCATTTTGTGTAATTTTGTTTTTGGTTACACTTTATATTAGTTTGAGATGTGAGTGTGGTAACTGTCACGGTGCTAGTTGAGACATAAGGCGACACCTGGTGACAAATGCCAATTTTCAAAATACAATCTTTAAATTGGTTTCGCTTGTTACCGAGGTGTGTGTTGAGATGTAGAGCGACAGTTGGTGAAAAATGTTGATATCAAAAAATACGTATATATATATATTATGTATATATATATATAATGTTTTTAAATCATTTTTTAATGGCTTGTTATGCATGATGCACGTAGTATTTTTGTTATGTGCGTTACTTCATATGAAAATTGATTATAATCCTGGTAACATTTTGCAGAGATGCTTCATTCGGCCCTTGCATGTACAATTTAACTCTGTTGGATTGTCTTCATGCTGTACACAAGGTAATTGAACGTTGAAACGTACAGATGTAGAATGATTGGATTTCAGTAGAAATTTATTTTGAGTCGCACGTTATCTAATTTTCAGGCATTCATCAACAAATTTTTTGACTTCGAAACCTTCGATGCCACAGAATACGAACATTACGAGGTACATTGTCCAAACACATTATCTATGAGGTTATTATGGTTTTAGAAGAACAAGTTGTTTTAGTTTGTTGAGTCGTAATTTTCGTTTTTCGTTCTCACTCAGCGAGTTGAAAATGGAGATTTGAATTGGATTGTTCCAAATAAATTCATTGCTTTTTGTGGACCACATTCAAAAAGTCGAATAGAAAATGGTACAGCGTCTTAATTGTCGTCATTCTAATATAAATTAACCACATTGCTATTAATTTTGATTCGTTTTTCGAATAATGTTTTGCTTGTTTGTAGGGTATCACTTGCACACTCCCGAAGCTTACATTCCGTATTTTAAGAAACACAATGTTTCGACCATTGTTCGATTGAATAAGAAAGTGTACGATGCTCATCGTTTCTCTGACGCCGGATTCGATCACAAGGACTTGTTTTTCGTCGATGGAAGTACTCCCAGTGACGCCATCATGCGGCAATTTTTGGAAGTTTGCGAAAATGCAAAGGGAGCTTTGGCAATACATTGCAAAGGTATGTCTGTTATATCTCTGTAAAAATGTAAAATATAAATAAAATAAATTTTTTATTTATTAAAAAAAAAAGATAGCTATTTTTTTGTTGTCGTATTGATTATGAGTGAATACTGAAGATGTGTTTAATATTTAATACACAATTGTTTGTTAGCTGGACTTGGAAGAACAGGCACGTTAATAGCTTGCTACATTATGAAGCACTACAGATTCACGGCTGCCGAAGCCATTGCTTGGATTCGGATATGCCGACCAGGATCGATCATTGGTTATCAACAACAATGGTTGGAAGAGTAAGTATTGAAAATTATACGCACAAATAAAGTTGTAATGACAAATGAGGCGATGACTTATAGGACACCCTGTAACTCTTTTGATTTCATTATATCTTTATTTTATTTTATTTCAGAAAACAGGCGTACTTGTGGTTGCAGGGCGACATCTATCGGGCGCAACGAAAGATGATCAACAATTACGTCGACGACTACCATAAGTGTGGAGAGATCAAAAGAGAAGATGCGTTGTGGGAACCGGCGACGTCCAGCGTTGGGCGCATTTTGAACAAAGTTGACAGCATGAGGCTGGACGATTCCAGGAAGCCAACGTTCATATCCAGCAAAGAGATTGAGCTGAAAAAGAAACCTGCCGTACGTATATATTTAAATTTTAGAAATATTTTTAGCCGTCGATCTTAACTGAAAAAATATTGACTTGAATTTGGAATTGAACATTTCAGAGTGATGCGAACGCAAACAATGAAGAGGAGGGTTTAACTCAAGGCGATCGTTTGAATCATATTAAAGCAATGCGTCATCATCCGCGATCAGCAACTACTGGAACCGTGCAGTAAGTAGTTCGTTTTTTTTTTAAATAAAAAAAAGTCGTAATTGAACGAATGAGCAAATTAACGAATTTGTACGACGGTTCAGATTGGAAGATGGAAAGCTGCATGCTCGAACAAAGACGCAACCGTTTCGTTCGGTGTCGACATCGTCGGGGGCTTCGCAGACCATGTCGCCGTTGAAATCGGCCAAGATGTCATCTGCGCTTCAAAACTCGATGGCGCTGAATAAGAGAACGACCAGATATGGAGCGTCGACTTCGACTAAAAGGTAAGCCGAGACCTAAACTAACACTAAATTAACAAAAATTGTTGTAACATTGAATTTCTTGAAAATTGAGAAATGTCTGTTGTCTGATTGAGGAGTTGGGACCAAATTAGCCCGTAACTTGAGGCTTGTCAACTAAAGTTAACAGAATTTTTTTTGCAAAATTTGTTTATTTTCTTTCTATAGATAGACAGTTGACAAGGAATTGTTTTTATTAATCTTAAATTTGAAGATTTCAGAAGTTTTTGCACTTTTTTCCAAACAAAACTTGTTGGAGTTAACGCCGTTATTTCACCCAACTCCTCAACTACTTTTGATCATAAATCAACCTTGTCAACTTATTTATTAAGCAACTATTTCTGTGATGTTTTATTATTAAAATGAATCTTGCTTGGTGTTGTGACATATGTTGACATTAACATCACTATGCAACCTTGGTCATCTTATTGACATTTTTTGTTTCTCCAATATTTAAGTTAATTTCAGCATTAAATTGTGTTAATCATCATATTGACTACTTTAAACTTGACGAAATGTCGGATTAGCGCGAATGATGATAACCAGTAACACTAGGTTTAAAAACAAAGCGGTCGTATTAACAAATATGGTTTTATTGACAGTATTATAACAATAATAATAATACAGTTTTAGAAAATTGAAACATCAGTCTAAAGTAATACGGATTTGTTGGGGTTTGCGTTGTCCACGGTGCATGGGTGATGTAGTGTTTTGATGAACGACTTGTGAGTTTGCTAACTTGCTGTGTACTTGACTGCGCAGCTTTGCTTTCACCAAGAATTCTTGCTCAACCTGGGAAATGGCTCGCAACCATTCTGCTCCTGGTTCCAGTTCTAACCGTTCAACCGCCTCCTCTAACTCTTCCACTCTTCCCATGAGTTCGGTTCATACTATCTACATGTCACCAACTGTTCTTCACTACTCGGGTGGATCGGCCCAGTGAGTTTAACGCACACAAACACACACACACACACATACGTCTGTGCATATGTAAGGTATCCCTCATCATCTGCGGTTTATTTTATTTTTTCAGTTATACTAAAAATAAGTATATACACGGTTTGTAATTGTTTATTTTGATTAGCAGTATTTTTCATTAATTATTTGCATAAACTTATTTTGAAAAAAGCAATTGGTAAATATAGTGGAATCGGTTTATTATAATCACCTTGGGGCTAGTGATTTTTGATAACAATTTCCGACTGATAACATCAAACAGTGTTTTGGAACTGGTTGATTATGATAACAATAGTCGATTGATAACATTATCCGTCTTTATAATAACCAGATTTCACTGTATTGTAATCACGGATAATGTTATCAATCGACTATATTTCTATCATAGTCAGTCCCAATATTTTTTATCCATTGTTCATCAGCTGCTTATTGTTATCAAAAAGTATGAGGTTCAAAGTGATCACAAAAAAACGGATTTCTCTATATTACCACTTGTTATCTACCAGTATTAGTTTGTCTTTTTCTTACCACTAGATGGCGTTACTTTTTCCTTAGATAATATTTTTCTTATTTTCCCCTTATTTTGACTGGTAAATGCATAGGTACACATAGGCATTAAAAAGCATTGTATGTAATGCAGTTTTTTTTAGGGAACATTCCAGGGAACTTGAGTTTCGTAGATCATGAGGGATTGTACATGCAACTCCTTGACATAAACATGCAGTGTTTGAATTATATGCGTTTAACTATTTGTTTTGTTTTTTCTGTTCATGCATAACTTGACATCTGTCTTGTAACTATGGACTGATTTCGATTTAAGTGCATTTTTGCGCAGCCTATGTATTCATCCACCAGCATGGTGAATTCAAAATTTGCGATTGCGCCAACAGGAAATGCAGTTCCATGTAAAGTTTCTTTACCAGAAGCGATAATTTGCTAGCAATTGTTGTGTTTTGTTGTTCAAAATAGTTGCAGAGTTTACTATGCTTTTAACATGCAGTATTACAAATATTGAAATGTGATTTTAATTTTGGGTAATTAAGTTGGGCAGGAATGTGCTCAGATAGAATTCAGTCCATAGTTAGCAGACATAGAGTATAGTAATCGTTTGAATAATCGTTTTATTTAGTTATTTAGTATGTGATTTTTATTAATTTTCATTTTCAATGATAATGATGATAATTAGCAATTATCATTTTTCTTACCTAAATGACACTACAGTGTGTCCAAAATGAGATTTACATGTTTGGAAAGTCCATCATTTTTTCATATGGAGAGTTCATCATTTATTTCGTATCAGGATATACGGATGTGATGCTTGGTGGAACAAAAACAGAAACCAAAAGTGGGGGAATTTTATAGTTCATGTCATAATCGCAGTGGTGCTGCAGTCTGTTGCTTTCCAAAATGGCTACTCCGAGGATTGTGTGGTGCTATGCAGAAATGACTGCAGATTGCACATGGGGGAATTTCACAGAACGCATGGTGTGAGTTAAACTACCGCTTAAGCCATTCATGCCACCAAAAGGGCCTATGTAAAAGTGCACTGAAAGATTCTATTTGAGAAACTTGAATACGTTCACCATTATTTCCATATTTAGTTATTGTTATGTACGTATTTGCCTTCAAACTGTATGTGGTTAACATATTCAGATCTCATTGGGAAATCTCTGTATTTTTCTTGGAACTAGATTAATTCAAAATAGAAATGCATTTTTTTAGTGTTTCATTTTTCCACTTACACAATTTGATCTCACAAGATTAGTAAATAGTCTAATCAGCTTTCTTTATAACGCAGCTTTGTTTTATTTTATTTTATAAAATTTGTAATGTTTTTTTTTTTTCATCTTTTCAAACGCTTTCGTAACATACAGTATGTTTCTATTAGAAAGTTTGTGATTAATTTGTTTGTTTGTTGGGATTTCAGTCCGACTCCTGCTGTGAGGACAACACGAGCGTCGATGCTTAGATGACTATCAACTCCACCCTCCAGTTCAGGCAACTCCTTCTCCGGCAACAAATTGAAAAAATCTCTCTACGCGAAACCAGAAAAGCCACCTCTTGCCCTTCGCAAACGACGGGCTTACACAGCCAGCGCGACGGAATTTCAAGACGAGAAGACCGTGAAAGGTCGAGGATTGTCCGATTCCGATCTCGAAGTTCTCACTCCGAAGCGCACTTACTCGGGACAAAGCAGGCTGTTGGCAGCTTCGGTCATCGGAACCTCGGCTCCGCTCACGCGAAGAAACAGGAAGCCAGCGGCGGGCAACAACGACGAAGCCGCTGCGAAAGATAACGGTAAGGGTACCGTGGACGTTGAAGGTTGTCCGGCGTCGCCAACAAGATCCGAATCGTGTCGGCGCACGTCGGTGGTAAGTCCCAAGTGCGGGCTGGAGGGACGCAAGACGACGGTCAGTCGTTACGCCGCGTCTCGCCGAGCTGCGGTTCTCCCCAGTCGTCTCGCCAAGAGGCGTAGGTCTTTTACGCTTGTTGCTGAGAAAGCACCGAGGGGCAAGAATTGAGGAAGTTCCGAAACGGAAACACAAAAAAAAATCGAAATCCAGAGAGAGGCAATAATAAAAAATAAAAAAAAAAACGTAAAATTTTTTCCTTTTTTTTGTTTTTTTTACACCAAAAACCTTAAATGGCTTAGAAAAAAAGATATTGTAGAAAAGAACAAAAAAAAAACAGTGTTTATATACCAATAATAACTATTCATTGTACTCGTCAAATTTACTATCCACTTTTTTATTTAATAATTTTTTGTTTTTTTTTAAAGTTGTTTTTTGTTTTTTTTTCATCTCGTTCATTAACATTGTAATCCATTAACTAGGTTTTATTTTTTGTGCTCTTTGTTCATCGCGAAGTTGTCATAATGATTTTTTGTTTTAACGCAAATTTAGAAGATTCCAGTGTCATATCGTTTGGTTTGTTATTTTTGTATTTAATTTTACTTTTATTTTTCTGGGGGTTGGGAAATGAAATTGTAGCTATATTTTTTTTCACTTTTATTTTTTATTGATTCAGTCAAAATTTACATTTTTAATTTTATTTTTCAGCATGTACTGTTTGTAGTCTTAAACAAAATAGTAGTTTATAACATATCGGGTTTTTTTGTTTAATTGTTTATTTTTCTTTAGTTGCCAGAGTGATTTTAAAAAGATTTTTAATTTATTGATTAAGAAAAATTTCAAAGTTTTATTGATATGTTACTATTGTGGTAGCAGAGGTCCATTGATCGTAACCACGCTCTGCTACCACAGTATTATTGAGGAGATAGTGATCGACAACTATTCAGCATATACATGTGTATTGGAACCAAAATTGTTTGTTTAACTTTTGTTTTTAGCTTCTTTTTTTTACTTTAAATTTATTAATTCATCCAAATTTTATCATATTTTTGTTTTAAATATGCTATTTTCACAACATATAACCAAAAATATTTTCAATTTGTTTTTTTGGATTTTTTAGCTGCCAGAAACTTTTCGACTCTCACCAACATCTTTTTGTATCTGTACAAATAACTTGGCTAATTCTTGGTTAGGAATATAGAGTAGATGCTCGACATACAAAATTCATTAAAAAACGAACAAACATTGTATGTGTATGTGTGTACCAATTTGTTTTTTTGAATGCATCGCTAATTAGCGATGCATATTTATTGGGGGAATAATTATTTTTGTGGTTTTTTGTTTGTTTTTTTTTTCAGTCAACCACCGAGTCACCGCCATTCATGTCTATATTGTGATGGTTTCACTTGTTTCTCATTTTCATTCCATATAACATATGTCATTACATAATTCATCAAATTTTTCGATGCATGCGTGTAAAGGATTTTTTGATTTTGTATTCGTTCGAATGTGTTTACACTCATTTGTACAGTATGGTGTGTTGTTGTTGTTGTTTTCTTTTGCGATTTTGTTTTTTGTTTTTAAAATTGTTTTTATGAATTTTATTTTGGAGAGATTTTATGTCTTAATATTCTGTGAAATTTACTCCATTTTGTGTTTTGGTTATATAGTGATTTTTTTTTGTGTAAATAATTTTGGCTTCTCAAAACTTTTATGTTTATTTTCCTTTTTGGTTCATAGACGAGCTTGACTTTCAAAATTAATGACACATTGGATCTATGGTACATTTATAGGACGTTAATTATAATTAACTATTAATGTTTGTTTTTCTTTTCTTAAATTTTAGGTGATTTTCCAAAATGTTTGTTAAATTTTTCAGTTTTAATACAAAATTTTTGGGTGCAATGGAAAATGATCTGTGATTGGATAACTATTATTTTTAATCATCATTTACTTAAAAAGATTTCACCATCAAATTTATTTGTTTTCTATTTAATTGATCATTTTCATATGTCATTGCAAATTATGTAGCTTATTTGTTTCCACGGTTTAAACAGTTTAAAAAATTGAAAAAAATTGAAAAACAAGTTTTGAATTCCACTCCATTTTTGTAGCTTAAAAGAGCTGATCGCTTAATCATTTCTGTAGAAGAAAATTTGTAGTTTTTAGAAGGAAAATCTAGGCCATTTTGGGAGAAAAAAATAAATAAAATATTTTTGACAACTTTGAACTGTGTTTATTATCCTTATCGAACGATAGTACGCGTAGGTATTAGAATATCTATATTACTAAAATTGTTGCGAGACGGATGTGACGTCAATATCGATGTGAAACTCGATATAATTGAGTACTTTGGTCTCCTACTTTGGTATGAGTCCTAGATTTGACCATGAATGAAACTGGACTGGAGGATAAGGAAAAGTAAATAACCCCTCTGGGGTTAAAGAGTTAACCAGTGACTCGCCCCTGCTGGTTACCAGTGCTTATGATGGCACACTAGTTTGATATAAATATGTTTTCATGATAAAAATTTAAAGAGTTAAAAAGTTTTTCATCTTACTGGTTAGGTAGCATACACTCCTCCACACACTACGACGTTTCGCCTCCTATCTAGAAGCTTCATCAAGTTACAAAAAAAGGAAAGAAAAAAGGGTGGTTCTGTTTTAGAAAGTTGCTGGCTTTTTCCAAGCATCTCTCCAGAGGTTTCTTGACTTTCTATTTTCTTCTTTACTTGATGAAGCCTCTGGGTAAGAGTCGAAACGTCGTACTGTGTGGAAGAGTGTATGCTTCCCAGTCAGTAAAGTAAAAACTTTTTTTTATTATATAGTTAAGGGTAGGGGATCGTGCAAAAACTATATTTTCGTTTCTTAAAGTTAATAAAGTATGTTAACTATTAAATATAACCAAAATGCTACAATTTTTGCTGAAATTTAATTAATAAACTAAATTTAGTTATAAACTAAGTAATAAATTAATAAAGTGAATAAAATGAAAATATAACCAGGAGCCCGTAATTTGAAGCATTGCAGCGTTCGTGCACTAAAATCCAACATCCAATCAAAGTTGATTAAAATCGATAATT
>JAQIWH010004493.1:0-16839 GCA_034695005.1 Cryptops parisi | reverse complement strand
CAATTCATAGTTTTGAGTAAATGGCAAAAGAAGTATTCAGCAACACATTGATTGTCACATATTAAGTGACCAATTTCGAAGTGATATGTTCTAGGTAGGTATTTGTTTGTCTATTGGCGGCACTAGCTAGGCCAATATATGAGACACGTTTATCCATAATAATCTCAATATTGAATTTTTGCAACATACAACGTTATTCCGGGCAAGCCTTCAATTATTGATAAGGATGTAGCATTGTTGCCAATATAGACAAGCTCAAATTCGCAAACGCGTAACTTAATTGGAAAAAAAACACAGTATAGTTCAATTTTTATCATTATTGCAAAGAACAATTAAGTTGTTCGTATTGTCGTCATCGTATTTATTGGTTTCCATTGCAGTAAGCATACAAATTAATTGTTGTCGCTCACATTTGTTACAGTCTGGAATAAAGAAAGCCAAATCTTATAAATAGAATAAGAATAGTTTCAATATAGTGCACCATTTTAACTCAAAGCAATTGCCGTGTTCTATTCTTATGAATACCAATGATGACAACGACGCTGTGTGACATTTCCAAATATATGGCAGTGACTTAAAGCAGTAGTGCTTAACCCGAAGCAAAAACAACCACCATTGAAACAGTAATAACCCTCAAACAACAACCCTATAAACACGAGCAATTTAACGCCACGAGAATAAACCATTACACATTTTACTTTCATAGGCCGCTGACGCATCCAAATTTAGGTTATACATAGACCTTGATATGCTTAATCAACTTGTATTTAAAAAACAAAACAAACAAAAAAGCATCGAGTCTTTTCTTAGTTGGCATCTCGTTTAGTAAGAAGAGTAGTGGAATCGACAATGACATCATGGTCAGGTTCATGGGACAAATTCGGTACAAGAGAAGAAACGAAGAGCCACTAACCCTCGTAGGCGACCAGGGGTCACGTGGTTCGACCCGAGCCGTTATCGGTCGCTTTTGCTCACGAAATTTATGGCGTCATCAGTCACCTTGAAGGTTTAGTTCCTCAGTTAAAAAGGACTTTTTAGCCACTAAGACTATTCAACGACCAATGAAATTCCGCCGAAAGAAGCCAACTACCGACTTTACAATACTAACACCCAAAACCTCTCTCTCTGGTGACAACTTCTCAAGTCAACCACCACGTACCCCCCTCCTTCGTCGTCCTCACATTGGGGGTTCCTACTGAATAACTCAACACCTACGTTTTAAAAGTCTTCAATAAACGGAACCCAACTATAACCATTGGGGATATATACAAGTACGTACAATACAAAACAAGACGCGATTGGAAATGCCATTTAAGTATCTTTGAAGTCTATCGTCTCTTTTGACTCGCACAAACGAACATTTTCGCAATTCTCTGTTTTTCTATATACATTTGAGTCACGTTTTATTGACTTTTAATAAGCCTCTGCAACAACGTTGAAAGAGACTGATTACAGTGCAATATGAATCGGCAAAAACTACCATGTTACCCAAATGTGCACATGCGCGGAATGCTAATTGGTGGTGGTGGAATTCCAAGATCGGGTCTACTTTATTATGTTATTTTACTACTATACAGAGTAGACCGTAAAATCTATCAATAATAAAAAACTGTATAGAATATTTTCTGTTCATCCTATATATTCTGTTTATAAATTACGTATACTTAAAATCAACTGATCTATAATTTATTGCGAAATTATACAATATTAATGAAAATATGGTGTAATGAATAAAGTTAAACAAAATAGACAAAAATTAGTGAAATACAGTACTAGTATATAAAAAATATATTATTCGATCAAATATTTTAAACTTTCAGAAACGAAGTTGCATTGTCACATTTTTTGTGTGTATTAAAAAAAAAAAGATTATATTTTTCTTGTAAATGTTAAATGAAGTTGTAATAAATGTAAAACATCTTATCCTATTTTTTTATACACCAAAATGAACAGTTGTTGTTGTTGTTTAAAATTACTGTCTGCAGGTGGTTGCATCTTAAAGACTGTTACATCATTACAGTTCTCTGCATTACAATTAACCGTATACAGAGGGGAAAAAACACACAACCCATGTTCCGCTGTTCATTTCAGTATATGAAAAACAACTTAAAATTCCAAAACTTTGTTTCAAAAATACTGACTCAAATCATTTTAATCTGATTCAAAAAGAGCCAGTGGGATAAAAATATCTTTCTTGATCCCATCTCATAAATAAAAAACACAGTAGAATCCGCTTATTATGATCACTTTGAGATTAGTGCCTTTTGATAACAATAACCGGCTGATAACACTGAAAGATAAATTGGAGAACGTTAAACACTGTTTGAGATCGACTGATTCTGACAGCAATAGTCGATTGATAACATTGGTGATTATAATAACCGGATTCCACTGTATAAATTTTAAATAATATAGCTGAAAATCAATATTTTTATACAATATCTGACATTCAATATTGATAACTTCATCATGATATAATATAAATACGGAATTCATTATTTGATGTAAATTGTACTAAACATTACGGATCATCATGAAAATACTCATATTTTGTATTATTTGGTACAAAATATATTAGATTGTTTTTTTTCTTTTCAGAAGTTGATTCAATGACTATATTCAATGTATGTAATACCCAATGGCATATAAAACTTATTATGTATCTTTCACTTGATAGAGAATCTACGCGCAAATTAACTTAATACTACAAATACAGGTACGTTCATACCCAATGACACGAATTATATATGCATCACTTAATAGAGATTTTAATGAAAAGTGTTGGTTCAACTACAGGTGTGTGATAAAAGTTTGAAATACATCTTAGAATCTGCACATCATAGATTAAAAATACAAAATATCAAGTGTAATAATCATAAATTGCCGATGAAATTCAAAACCAGTACAAATTAGCAACGTACTTAGTCTCAAGCTGTAAAACGCATTAATAACAAGAATTATTCAAAACTATGGGTTTTTGGTGAATTTCTTAATTTAATTAGTGTGCTGTCATAAATTATTCGTTCATCAATTAATAAAGTTAACTACAAAAAAGTCTACTTGTCACCACTCCCCCCCCCTGCAACAACAAAAAAAAGCTATAGGTGTCGGGGGTTCATCAGTTTGAAATTACGGCAGACGTACCGTAGACAAACAACCTACGCACCAACACAACACGTGTAACAAACTGCTCTTTAAAACTTGTTTAAGAAAAAAAAAAACAACAAAAAACAAACTTGGGGTCCACCCCCGCACTGCACTCACCTGGCGGCATGACTGCTATAAGTAACGCCAGACGAAATTCGTGTATTTTTTTTTCTCAGTGTCGTTTTCTTAGTGTTAAAGATTATTAATCCTTTGGGGGGATGCCGTTTTGAAGGTGTCGAATGCACTGACACTCTTCTAGCCTTAACAACTGCTGAAAGGCCTGAAATGGCCAAAGCGAACAGACAGAGCCCCGAGAGGCGAATGTGTGGCTCTGTTGGCAGTCACCTGGCAAGTGAGGACTAACCTCCCAGTTATGCCCACTTGGGCTGCTGAGTTTCGTGTGGCCTTGGCACCGACAAATGAGCAGCTTCCGATCAATGCAGCCGCTAGATGGCGTTTCCACAGAGAAAGAGAAATGAGACACAGAAAAAAAGAAGAAAAAAAGGTAGTAGTAGTAGTAGTAGTAGTAGTAGTAGTAGTAGTAGTAGTAGTAGTAGTAGTAGTAGTAGTAGTGGATTCTTCTAATAGTAGCAGCAGTAGTAAGTACTGTATGTAATAGCAGTAGTGATGGAACGAATGAAGGAACGAGTGAAAGATGGGGACCCGCGTTCAACTGATGACCCATAAAAAATATGAAAGCGAAAAAGAATCACTTGTCTACGAAGATTCAACTTTTGAATTGTTTTGTTTTTTAAATAAAAAAATATGACCAAAGAATATAATAGGCTAAATGTCATACTGTATACAGGTAGGTATTTGGTTTTTATTACGAGGGCACCGACTGGGTCAGTTGGCCCTCAGACTTTATTAAATGAGAAAGTACAGGAATGATGATGAGGTGAGAATATGAAGATGAAATAAGGTTTTATGAAGCAGAAGAACCCTGAGAAAATATGCCCCCGTGGTGTCAAACCGCAAACTGAATCCACACATACTACATACACGCAGATGACTAGTTATACCGGGTGTCTCAAAACTCGACGAAACTCTATGTTGCGGGAGCTAATTCCTCATGGCATTCCACAAGACGAAACTTGTCATCTCATGCTTCAATGGAGATACCGTTTTCGAGTTATTTGTCGCTTAAACCACAGTAGGACTACTGTGTGACACTCCTATTTTGTAAGACACTCTACCCTGTTCCATTACTCCATGGCTAATACGAGCTCATTTTATCGGCTAATTACTCGAAAAGTGATCTTCATTTAATTTAAACAATGGGATAAAAAGTATCCTCCTGGAATGTCATCAGCACATGCAATGTTGTTGTCCGTTTTGGGACATCCTGCATGACTAGCTTAGTATGGTACTAAATGCACAACTGTAATACAGTAGTGAAAATATTGATATTTTAATAATGATATTTTTTAGTAAGATTCCGGTTTCATTTCATTTTTACACGCCAGTACGATATTAATAGGAGAAAGGTGACAGATGTTAATAAAATTGCTGAAGATGAAGATAAAGTCTCGAAATATCAATTACTTCTATAAAAGATAGAGTTGGAAAGATGTCTGAATTGAAGGTATGAAAAATGCATTTTTAATTACAATTGCATTTTTAACTAAAACTATGCAAACCACACTAGTGTCGAAAAACGACATTCAGAGGACTGTAACTCGTCTCGTCGATGATTCGGAGAATGATGTCTCTTGTTGATTACGGTAATGTAGATCTATCTTAACATGACAATAGCACCATACGTGTGGTGGTATTGACATGAATCTTATGCAATACTGAACTAGATTTCTTTGATGCCCTTAGTGTATAAACTACGTCGCATTCGCCACTCATCATTCTTAATAACTTGATGTATTGTAGCATAAGCTTATACTGTACATATAAACATACGTGCATTTGTAGGTTGGTGTTTAGATTTAATTTTAAAAAAAAAATCATCCAAAAAACTCAACCTCAAACTCTTCTAAAAACTTCCCAAAATCTTTCAAATTCTTCCCAAATCTTTAACGTGCGTACTGACGTGCGTTATCTTTGCGTATCTTTGCGTACGTTCGTTATGCGTATCTTTAACGTGCGTTAATTCCCTCGTACGTGGACAGTTTGCAATGCACAATCGTAAAGCTATTGAATATTTATATCATCAAAGTCGTAAGTAATGATTGAAACTGAAACATTTCAACATCATCGTACTTTATAATGAGTACCGGTACGGTATTTAAACGATGGGTGATTCTTTTATATTCTGAACATGTTAACAATAATGTTGAATTTCGTTATATAGGCTAGGTTTGATACAGAGTCTTCGGGGGCGGGAAGGTTAGCTTAGTTGTTTAACGGGTTTCAGTTCGTTATGCATAGAAGGATAACGATTTTATGAAATTGCGGTTGAAGAACATAAGGATGCACGAGTATATGCACGGAATATATAATGGCATTGTACGTAAATAAACAATGCACGCATAAGTATGTATAAGATATACCGTTCATAAATCGATTTATCGTTCATAAACTTATCGTTCATAAAAACTTATTTTGCAATTAAATAGTTTTAAAACGCCTGTTTCAGAGCTAATGTGGTTCCTGGAAATTCATTAAGGCTTCCTTGAAAATGCAATTATATGTATGGAAACTCGAGCAATATGTGGACAACTGCAACGTCAGCTTCTTGCTGAAGCAATGAAAATTGGCTGCCAAGAAGATGATGTCACGATAGATCACAAATTGCTTCACGTGCCACACCAAAAATTCTCAAACCCCCTCCCTTTCCTTGTACACAACTCTGGATAGTTTAAGTACGTGACATTGATTTCATACAGTTTAAAAAATATCTCACTCTAGACTTAATTTTATGTACAAGTACATTAAAAAAGAATTATATAGTTTCGCTTTATGCGAATCTAAATTAATGCGATCTTTGACTCATGTGGCACTTGATTTATGCGAGTTTGGAGTAATTCCATTTTCGATTTCTGCAATTTTTTATTCGATTTGTGCCATTTTCTATTTATGCGGTTTTGACTTTATGCGATTTTTGGATCCTCCCTCCAATATATAAAGTTTGGATATCTTTAGATGTCAGTATACGTTCAATTCCCAGCTCGCTCACTCTCTCATAAAGTCACTCCCAAATGAAGTTAATATAAAGAGTAGGCTAGGTTAATGAACGGTGCCATATTAAATACGGGCTTAGCATTTTTCAATAACATGAGATTTTTCTTGCATTTTAAATTCAGGATTTATACTCACGTTTCAAAGTGTTTAAGCTAGTAAATATAACTCGTAAAAAATGACAAAAAATTTTTTTTCGGTTTTAATTATGTAAATTGTTGTTCTAACGAATGTTGCGAGCGTATAATAAAATAAATGAACAATAATTAACAAAAAAAAATACTGAATTTTTTTGATGGTACAGTGACTTATGATCCACCCTGTATAAACCTAGCTGGTGACCGGGTAGGCGCGCGGTTCGAGTAGTGTGAGAGTGAGAGAGAGAGAGAGAGTTAGTTCACCCTCCTCACAGATTTTGGCGTAGGCGGAGAAAACGTCGTCGGCAACTCATTGTCATTCCCAACTTGAAGAGGCTTTTGCACCAAACGAGATTACCCGTTTTCACCTCTCTGCCTTGTTTTCTGATTATTTTTTTTTCTTCTATTCTCCTTGCAAATAAATGGGAAGGTGACTTTTACCCGTTCTTAACCTTATTTTTCATCCTCCACCACCTCCACCGTCATCGTGTCAATCAACTTTCTAACGAGTTGATGTAGGAAACTTAAGCTCCTAAGCGTTTCTTCTTTTAACGAATCGAGATAGAATTTTAGTTTTTGTTTTTTTTATTTATTTTAATATTTTTTTTTTCAGAGGAAACTAAAATTGAAAAGTTGAGTATGTATTTTTTTTTTGGGGGGTTTGTAAAAATGGAGTTGCTGAAACTTTGGGGTGTCTGAAAATAACGAATCGGTTACGAATATACAAAACTGAGTATAAACAAACTGCAGTGAAAAGAAAATCTGACACGTCCAACATCTGCTTTAAAGTATAAATTATGAGTTTAGCTAAAAATTTATTTTACACACCCTATATACATTCCTTTCGGCAACGTTATTAACTTAAAAATTTTTTTTTGTCAAAACTTCCTTTGCACGTAACCCATTTTTTGTTTCTTGTTTATCACCCATAACGCACACCTCCATAACATGACAGATTTGACTATAAGTGAGAAACACGCGACTTCTAATGCAATACCCACCTGAATAAAATAAACTCGTCCACTCACTCATAATGTTATGTTCTGGTATTTAACAATGTTATCCCGGTGTGTAATACCATTATAAAAAGTGTAAAAATAAAGCGAATTTTTCAAATTTCTTTAAACCCCTATTTTAAGCAATTCGTCAATAGAAATATCGATTTTCTTGTTAAAAAAAATCGATCCTTGAAAACAAAATCTTTTCCCAGCTTCTTTCTTCATCTTCTTTGGGTGAGTTATTTCGAACAATTCCACTACAAAAGTGAGTCAATGGGTGAGGAAAAGAATCCATTTCATTCTAAACCTCCCCATCATTCTTCATTTTGCCCCCTCAGAAAAAAGACAGACGAATTCCAACACAGGTAAACAGTAAAGAAACACCTCGAGGCGCCAATGCGTTTTTACCCTCACGTTAAATAAAAGGTTTTACTTTTTCCCCAGGGTAGGCACTTGCCTTAAAAATCGCAGTGTTCACTTTTCACGTGAGAAGGCAGCACCAGAAAGGAAGAAAATATTACTTCGTTGTTTTTTGTTTTTTTAGTTTGTTTGTTTTTTGTGATATTCTGAAAAACCTGAAAATGTTACATTTTTGTGGAAAACCGCATCGTTATATTATTATCTTTCTTGATAATGACATTTTTCATATTACACATTTCTGATAATGACATTTCTTTGTTCATGATATTTCTGACAACATGAAAAAGTTCCGTTTCTCGTTGTTTTTTGTAATCTGTAATTTCATTCTTTTGTTTCAATTTTTCTACGTGTAGAAAAACTAATCTTAAGTTCTGACCCACGCAATTTCAGGTATGGCAACTCGATCAATTTGTGGACAACTGTGACATCAACGTCTAACCAACCAGTTTTTCATTGGTTGAGAATTAAGCTGACGCCACAGTAATTCACAAATCGTTAAACTTGCCACCCAAGAAAATTGTGTAAGGAGGCCATAAAGTAATTTCAATTCAAATTTGTAATTTTCATCGTAATATAATTTTCAATATAAATTACAAAAAGTACAATTTCAAAAACAAACTTGAAAAAAAATGTTTATGTATCACTTTAAATAAGTGTAAATTTACAATTTCAAATTGTAATTAGGCCTATATGATCTCAAATTTATAAGCTATTTTGATACTTCATGGTTAGCTTGCTTGGAGGCCACTTTTGACGCTACTTGTTTGTACTTGGGCTTTGAATTTGGAGGCCAGTTAAATAAACAAAAATATACATAATAGAATATATTATTAATTTAATGAATCATTACCGATTCATTAAATTCATAAATCATAGAGTTAATAGTTTCTTGTTTAACTAATCTAACTTTGCCTCCAAAGCCCATAACCCAAATACAGACAAGTGGCGCCATAAGGTGACTCTCAGTTGACCACAAAGTACCGTTACTCTACCGTCTTTTAAGTCTAAATTGTATTGTCCTCTTATCCAACTTTGGATGCTGTCTTGAAATAAATAAATAAAATGAATAAATAAATAAATATACGCTTCATAACAAAATTTTCCCAAATATTTATGATTAAATTACATCTTTAATAAAAAATTATTACTTGTATTGTAAAAAAATACTAGTATTGTAAAAAAAATATAATTATAAAAAATATAAATTTGAAAATGTGAAAAAAAAATGTATACGGTACTATAGACAGAGCTGTCAACATACAGTTAAAAGCAAATATTGTATAAACGTTTCTAGTTTATGAAAAGTATGCGTGAAAAGTGAAAGGAACATTCAAAAAGTCCAATTTTATAACCCTCGCAGTTTTTTTTTGTCAACCAGATGGTTTGGTGATGAAAAACGACAAAATGGGGGGAAGTTAACATTCCTTCGGATCAACTCTCCGCCATTTGGTCCGGATTTTGTCCAGAAGGACAAAAAAAAAAATGATTCGTCGAGGGGTTTTTGGGGGTGAAAAATAACGATCCCGGAAAAGGTCCCCTTTACACTTCCCCATTTTTTTTTCGACTTCCTATATGAAGGAAAAAAACTGTCTTCTTCAAGGATGAAAACAAATTGCAAACTTTTTAGAGCGTCAAAAATTGGGAAAAGAAATAGGATTACTTACAACAAAAAGAGTGATCCAAATAAAAGAAAAATGTTTTCTTTTCCTTGGAGCTTAAAAATAAATTTTCGTTGAATAGTTTCGTAAGTTAGACATTAGTTCAGTTACACAGTAGTGATAAGTTTTGATTACGGTAACTGATTTTAAAGGGTTTTATTATATAACTCGTCTCCTAGAACTGATTGCAGAATCGCGCAGATTGGACGCCAATGGGTATCGAGAAAAATTAGTATTGGCAAAGGTACAGTGACGTAATCAGTGAGTGAATTTTCATTTCCAATCAGTGATGAAACTAATTAAAGCTTTATTTAAGTAATTCTAAATTAATCACATGCACAATAATTCACTTAATGGTAGATATTCGTGGTTTAAGAACTGCACCGACTTTCGTTAAGGTAGCCTATGTCATTTGAGGTCTAATGAACTTTAATTCGAACAACTACATTAAAAATCCTTTTTAAGGAAACGCTTTAAATTAGGTTCGCTTTATGTAAATTTAAATTTATTTTATTTAATTTTTATTATTTTTAATTTCTACATCATTACAATGAAACTAAAGGATAATGGAAAAATCGCTGTATGCCATCTTTGAGTCATTCGAATATACGAGTTTTGAGTAATTTTATTTTATATTTCTGCTAGCTTCAATTTATGCGAATCTATATTAATGTGATCTTTGAGTAATGTGATATTCCATTTATGCGAATTTGGAAGTTTGGAGTGATTCCATTTTCGATTTCTGCAATTTTTGATCGATTTTCGATTTATGCGGTTCTCACTTTATGCCATTTTTGGTCCATTGGACTATACAGTATATTATATTACCATAAACGTCTGTAGTTGCCGGTTTAGTTCAATTCCCAGCTCACCCCTTACAAACTTACAAAGTAGTGGCTCACAAGTGAAGTGATATAAAACGTATAAAAATGCAAGAACGATGATGAGATGATAATGAAAGTGATGGAACAAGGTTTTATGAAGCAGGAGGAGACGGGAGTACTCCGAGAAAACCTGACCCCTGATGTCAGACCCAAACTGTGAATTATGTATTATTTTGTTTTCTTTGTTTTGTTTATATATAATTTTTTTTTCTCTTTTTCTTTCTGTTTTTATTTGTACTGTTTTGTTTTTATGACTATTTGTTGAATAAAATAAAAACTGAATCCACATGAAACGAGTGGGAGGCAACACCCACTTTCACTTCTTAAATCGTAGTCTACAGAATTGTAATCTAGCATGTTCGTCATACGACCTACGCCATAACCTTTTTCACAGGTATAATTTTTCATATCGTCAATTTCCTCTCATGATTAATTAAAAGGAATCGGAAGTTATAACTAAAAAAAAAAAGAGAGCTTCCTGGTTAACGGAGGTTAACGAGTAGTAGCGTCACAATTCTTAGCAGAGCTCATCACGAGTTGGGATGCCAACAATGACACAACAAAGATGATCTTTTTCCTACGAATTTCTGACGGAAGAAAGTAGTTCCGCTAAGAAGAAGAACCACTTGTGAATCAAACGAAGTTCAAAAGCCTCATAGGAGCTTACTAACGCGGGCAGGATATGCGCCGGACGTTGCTGATGACGTCACGAATTACGTATTCGCGTGACCTACGAATCGATGATGAGGAGAAATTGTTGCCTCTTCACAGTGACTTTGAATTAAACGAAAAGAAAAGGCGGAGAAAGAAAGAAAGAAAAAAACGAAGAAAGAGGTGAATACATGAATGAAAAGGAATTGGTGTGACTCAGTTCGCAGGAAGGGAAATGGTACCCAATGACAATGGAACAAATTTCAAACCATACAACACGAGAAGGAAGTCTCACCTATTAATATTTTTTAAATAAAAAAAACCTTGCATAATGAACTATTTAACTGAAATAAATCGATTACCGATGAGGAAAATTTCCAACGCATTTCCTTATAATAAAATGGCTGTTAATCTAATCACTAAAAAAGTACCGGTAATTCAATCTTTGAGATAATGCAATGATACAAAATATATATTAGTATAGTGCCGATTTACAATGTTAATGAACCCGGTTAAGTCATTTTAGTATTTGAACATAAAATGATAGGCTACATGTTAGTCAAGAGGCGTCACTTGTAGCGCTAGTGGCTAAGGCTCCTATGTGCATTGACGTAAACTAGTGTCTATGAATATAGATACCATTCAACTAATAATTTATCGTTAATCATAAGATTAATACGTTTTTGTTTGTTTTATTTAATCCAGACTGAAACCACTAGCGATGCTTCTCGGCTAACAGAAAAGTATTAAAATATACCGGTACCAAAAAATTGAAAATGCAGCTCGACCATTAAATTTACAAATATTGTAGTTAGTCATAACCATTTGAATTGAATTGAATTGAATTTATTTTACGCTCAAATGAGCAAAGGTTACATCAAAAAACACTATAATTAACACTATAAATTAACACTATAAAATTAACACTATAATTAACACTAACACTAATTAACACTATAAAACATCGAAGAAATCCTCGATTCATGCGAGATGCGATATGTCATTTCGTGTTTATGCGAAAAATCCTCCCAGATACGCTCGTTATATGTAAAAAAATTCCGCTATTATGCGATTCTGTGAGATTACGTATAACGATTAATGAACCTTCTGCACCTGACTCTTTTGTGTCAGAATGTTCACGCCACGTGTGGCGCACAAGAAACTTTCTGCTGTAATTTTTTTTTTTCCATTACTGTCATATATTGTATATCTCAATTTCGATATATGTATTTTCATACGAAGTTTTCAGAAATCTCATTTCAAAACAAACATAATGTAATTACTGAAGTGCTTCGAACAATCGGTAAAATGATTATAGTATTAAGATTATGTGCCCTTTATCAGTATAGTGAATTATATTTTTCAAAGCCTTTGAAATCAAACAAAAAAAAAACAAAAACCAACGAACATGTCCAACTAAATTTAATATTGAAAACGAGAGGTTATAGACAATGCTTCATTAGCCTAAGTATGTTGCATGACTAGAGAAGCTGCCATCATCAACCTCCTATCGCTATCGATATCTGAAAGTTTCCTCGTCGTAAATTCCGCATGAACAGTTAAACGAATTCCAAGACAACGACGACAACGAAGAAACAACAAGACAAAAAAAAATATAATAATAATATGAGTGAAGGGGTTCCTAATTGAATTGTATAGTGATCGTGCCGCAACATTTTTGCATCGCTTCTACATTGCTCGATCGATTGCATTCCACTTGTCTTTCAATAAACAATTCAAGGTGAATTCCACAAGTAAATTGATATCAAAACATTTTTTTTTATGATTGTAAAACAGTATACATCATGGATGAAGCAACTTCAACAGTTACCAAAAACAAAAAGAGCTTGTTACGATAGAATGTGGATCATTTGGAAATATAAACTAACCCTAGTGATCACATTTGTGTACATCAAATTGATTATTTATTTTTTATATAAAGCCGTTTATCAAATTATAATAATACAACTCTCATCTATTCATCCGAGTACATTGTTTTACACGATTACAACAAAAAAATAATAACAACAAATAAATAACAAAATAATAAAATATATTTATAACAAGTATAACTGTTAAGTAATCGTCGCAGCAAAATTACCAAAGAGCAAAATTTCACAAATTTCCATTTATTATTTCGGCTAACATAAAAAGTTATTATATGTAAAATAAGGAGCCACTACTGCTATGTAAAGAATAAAAAGAACAAGCATTTCGTTACTTGTTCACCGTAGGAAGAATCGATGAATAATTTCTGCAAGTTGAATAACTTAAAAACACAAGAGAATTGAATGATGATGCTCTAACATGACCTTAATAGCAAATGCACACTTTTGTTTACAAGAACACAAAAGTCAAGGAAAAGGTTAATGAGAGAGTCCATGTCAAAAGTTGCCGACTTGTTATTTTTTTTTTTAAAGTGCCTAATTGACTAAACCACTAGAGTTTGTTTTTTTCTTTCAGTTGTACTACTCATCTCCACTTTTTCTTTTTAAATTACAGTAAACCAACACAAAAATAAAACGAAAAAACTTAACTCCGTGTCAAGGTAAACCTTTGGTCAATATTACTTACAGAACACGACATAAGACAAATAAACTAGATTTTTACTTTTCTAACCTAAATATTTTTTTACCTGTGCAGTTTGCGTATATTTTAAAACAGCACTTTTTCAACGGTGATAACTGGAATATTTTGTGGTTGTACAGGGTGTCCATTGTACAGGGTGTCTACATCCCCATAAGTTAGGCCACATATAAGGATGTAACGCCGATTTCATGAAAATGTTACTGAACGTATTGATCTTTGCATAGTCGATGAGGAACAATATTTTAAACATGTGGTGTCATTTGATGTTCTAACATTGTGTTTTATGTGTTAAAAACACGCACAAGCACGTTTTTATTAGCATACAATATTTGCCTATGTGTCCTGACTTTACGGACACCCTGTAGAAGTTTCTAATAAGAAAGAAGTATGGTACCATAACTGTAGAAAATAAGGCTTGGTGCAGAAGGTGGATACAAAAGTGAGGGAACATGTGATAGATGGAAAAAAAAGGAGGGTAAGAAAGGAAGAGAAAAGTGAAACGGAATATCTGAACTCCAGATGACGAGGGATGAAGATAAGAGATTTGGAAAGAAGGGGAGGAGGGTAGTGGTAGAAGAAAAAAAAATGGTTGGCAACACGAAAAGTAGGAGTCGTTTATAGGGGGGAGGGGAATGAAAAAGAGACTATGTCGTCGGCAGATGGTGCAGGACACACCTGAGGCACGTGCCGCGCGCGCCCCGTTTCATTCAACGGCGTCTGCCTTTAGCTTCCCAAAAACCCACACACATAAGGAGGAACTAGAGAAAGGTGGGGAGGGAGATTTTTAAGGAAAAGATGGGGGAAAGAAGAAATAGTGGAGGAGGCAGCAGATGCAAGGTTTTTGATGGGGGTTCGAGGAGACCGGAAGAACGACGAGGGGTGCGGAGGGAGGGGGATGAAATAACTTGTAGACTTATTGAAAGAAGAAATAAGGGGGAGTTGCGTATAAAAGAGAGAGAGAGAGAGAGAGAGCTGGGTGTATGTATGGAAATGAGAAGAAGCTTTCGACGACGCTTATCACCAACATTATCAGACTGTTCGAAAAGGGGATTCTTATACCCGTCTTTCCATACATACATACACACACCCTCTATTATGTGTTTTAGGTCTCTTGTTGGGACGCATCTGCTTTGTTTTGAGAAGATACGAGCATCTCTTCGAAATGAGATACGAAGTGCAGCTACTACTTATTCGAGGGTGGCAGCAGTCCATTACGCAAGTTGAAATACACCGTTTACTGAAAACACACACGCACACGTGTAGGGTGAAAAAAAAGGTACAGGGTGTCCGATTGGAGGTCTGGACCAATAGGATTTTTGGACCACAGTGAAAACATTCTCTGGATATATAAGAATAATACAAGCCATCTTGCATTATGGTCCTAGACCAGACCTATCGGATATACCATGTAATCTAAGTACAGTCAATCACCGAGTTACAACTAATTGACTTACGTCGTTTCGAACTTTTTGAATTGCCAGTATTCTCGTAAGTTGCGTTGCTTGCTTCGGAGTTACAGCTCTTTAGCTGTGATTAATATGTTCATTTTGTAAAAATAGGTCCTACAGTCGTACAGTGTTTCGTTTAGTTACAAATGTTTTGTTTACGTCATTTATGCAGTACAGTATATTAAGAGTTATACTGCAGCAAATGTGTCTATAAGTGAAAAAACGCAGTTCTCCCGACTTGCGCACATTTTGTTTAAGTTTAGAACTAACAGAACTTAGGTGACGTAACTGCGGGCCTTCTCTACACTTTACTTTTATATCTCAAAATATCGATCTTTTCTAGCCATAAAACTGATATAAGTTACCCAGTCACAACACTTGTCGTTTCCAAGATTAACTTTTCACCAATAAAATACTAGGTACCCAATAAAGTTCATGCGGGTTTTTTTTAGGTTATGGTTTTGCAGGAAATAATTTTATACAAGTAGGACAGACTTCATTATTTATTCGATACTTTAAAATACCGTAATGCTTTGACCATCACACACATTTAATCAATTTCACAATCAATGAAGTTTTCACTCACTAAACTTTATCATTATAAGCATAATCAAAAATTAAAGATGTAGAAGATTAAAGGTAGGTAAGAAACTGTTTTTTTTTACGATGAAACCGATTGGCCATACGACTGTGTCATTTGGCTCTCCAACTTTATTAAATTGGAAAATACAAAAATTATGATGAGGTGAGAATGAAGAAGATGGAATAAGATTTTATAAAACAGAAGAAAACGAGAGAACCCCGAGAAAACCCGCCCCCGTAAATGAATAAAAGTTACACAAAAAAATTAAAAGTTAAACGATAAGACAGAGCAATAATGTCGTGAAATACGTCATAATGTAGTAGTAGTATGCAATCTAAAATTACGAATACTAATAGATTACATTTTACAGGAAAAATTTATAATACGAGTAAAGAACAAACCGAACTTAATTCGACATAAAAACGCCAACAACTAAAACATGCGTCAAACAAACTCCAATTTGAATTTTAACCCCCATTGTATTTGAAATACACATTGAATGCATTAGTTCTAGTTTAAAAAATAAAACACTCGTTAAAGTTGCACCTTACGTCAATCTTCACGCATTTACAACCAGCAAAATAAAAACGCACGTCGAACTATCGTAACAAATATTTCAAACTGACCTATTAAACAAAAATCAACGATCGACTTTCAGTTCCGCATTCTTGTCATCATCGATCCCCTTTTGTTTTTTCTCTTCTTCAATACTACAACTCTACTACTACAAGTATAACAACAACAGAACCAATTTCGCGTTTACACACGAGTGCTAAATTTAGCTTCTCAAACCCTTTGACGGTAGCGGTGCTGTGACGTCATACAGGGTGCGATCGATGACGACGCGTCCTTTACAGTCTCCTTTTCAGATTCTACTAAACTAGAATTGTAGGGGAGGAGTTGACAAACCCGTTACTTAACCAGTCGTAAAAACTAATAAAATTAAAGGACAAGCTAATTTTCATTGAATTTGCTTACACATGACACACGCAATAGAATATTTATAAGCAAAGAAAAAGTTTTCTGGTAGCAAAAAAGAAGCGGTATCAACGTCTTTCTCTTTACTATTTCACATTCCACAAAGTTAAAGCGATGATTTATTATTATCATAATTTTATTTGCATCAAAATGATGACCCAAATTCATCTTTATCTTACGTTACTTGGGATTAACAAATAAACAGAACGAAACAATA
>JAQIWH010004492.1:0-16864 GCA_034695005.1 Cryptops parisi | reverse complement strand
CCAAAAGAGAATTTCGGTCTTATTATGAATTCGGTCAAACTGCTAATGAGAACAATAGAGAATACCAACTCAATGGTAAATTTAATAGACAATACCAATCCACTCATGGAGTCAGTGTGACTAATAACACCGTCAATGATACGGGACATCATCAGCATACGCAAAAGTTCAATAAAACTAGCCACAGCACTCATGGAATCAATCAAATCGTCAATGTGATTCAAGAAGGACACGAACCCAGTCATAAAATGATCCAATGTGCTGATTCAGCCAACGCAGGACACCAACCAACTCATGGTGCTAATACGAATGCCACTGCAGTCAATCGAATCGTTAATGTAATCGATGGGGGGTACCAGTCCGCTCATGAAAATAGTCCATCCCGAACGCAGTCAATATGGAACAGCAACAGAAAACTCGTGGAACCAAAAGAGTCTTTCAGTCATTTCAAGAGCAGTTTTTCTATAATACATCCATAAAGTATCGATACTTATATCGATTATTTATATCAATGTTTTTTGGGTATCGATATATTGAATACGTAAATGCCATCTCACATACAGATAGTTGTATAAAAATACTTTATAAAAATTAAACCATATACAAATCTAAGATAATTTTGTGTTAACGTGTTTTCCTAATTGATTCTGGGTTTATTTCTCAGGTTAGGGTAGAAACAAAACCATACTATGGTTTATGTAGGGTTTAATTTTTTTTCTAATCAAACCTGCAAAATAAACCCAGAACCAAGTACAAGCAGGAGAATGCGTTAACACAAAAATACCAAATTTAATATTTAAAAAAACTATTTTATTGATTGACAATTTTATTGATTAACTAACTATCTTACCTTAAACTTATCCCAACTATCCATTTCAACAACAGTACGATACGGTGCCAACTATATACGATGTCTGATATACGAAACCAACTACTGTATTAACAAAATGATGATCTGTGGTGAAGCAAGCTGTGTGTAGGTTTACGAGTAATACACACTATCCAAATTTTAAGTCTCATTTCTAATAGGTGTGACAGTGATATTAATTAAAGGAAAGTTTCCCTTGAAATATTTCACTATTACTCCTCTTTGGATGAATACATTTTTTAACGTAATAAGCTACTACAATAAAAGATTATTCAAATTTCAAAAAAAAAATATTGACAATTTCATATTAGGATATACAGTACAACTGTATATTACGTTTCCAATTTAATATACGAAAAAGTTCGTTTACACGATGATAGTTTTGACGATAGTGACAGCAACTATCGCCAAAACTATCATCATGTAAACAACGTTAATAGTCACTATCGTGACAATTACTATTATTATCGTACTACTTTATGATAGTTTTGGTGATACTGTAAAGGCGCGTTTACACAATGATAGTTTCGACGATAGTGCTGTCATGACAGCGACAATTTTTATCGTGTCAATGAGGCTTTATATACAATATACAGTATTGTCCAAAACTATTAACAGCGACAGCATAAACAAAACAGTGACAGCAAAAAAAATCTAAAGCAATTTTTTTATATCGTTAATTTATTCTCAATAAATCACGACATTGTTCGTGAACGTTCGACGATATCACTTTTTCTTCAACTTACATATTTCAGATTTAATTGGAATAGAATCAATAATCATATATAATGGTTAATCATAATTATAAATGTAATTAAACAACACAATATTTAATTTAATAATAACAAACAATTTTAACACACAAAAAGGTTTGTTTTTTTATTTAAATCTAAATCTCGTTCATTCTGCAATGTCTATTATAAGAAAGTACGTGCTTTGTTAGATATTGATATAATTAAAATAAATATATTATTTTTTAAAGTTTTACGATATTATTGAATTTGTATTAAAATATTGTTTATTTAAACGTAATTTTTTTTCAAATTTATATTTTTTAATTAGCATTTTCATTAAAGCTCTTTTATGAAAAAATGTTGCAGCCCGGTTGGGCTTGTCAGCTATGCAGTCATGTTTGGCAGTGAAGCCTAATCGGGGGGAGCTTTCGCGTCATTCTTATTGCGTTGCTTGGTTCACTTACCGCGATGCTCAATTTACCGCTATTTTTTCATTATAAATAAAAGCTCTGCATAGTGTAAAATAACTTTAAATTGATCGTAACGGTAGTTATTTTTACAATTTTTGTTTTAAGTTAAATACAGGCACTTCCCACTTAACGACGTACCTGTTTAACGACCGCTCGGATTTACATGTTTTTTTATATGACTGTGTACTTTATCGTGCACTGATGACTTGAAACCACTACACTTTGAAGAATTTATTCACTAAAATGTTAATATGAATGTTGTTTTGTATTATGAGTAAACTTGAACTTTTTTGGTGCATCGTTTTTATAATTTTTTTTGATTGTTATGTTCTGTACTGTATATAAGAGCTCCTTGCTTATCGTTCATTTTGTTTAAACGTAGGAATCGAACCCGGTTGTTAAGTAAGGATTCTTGTATAGAAACTTATGTACTGTATATTTTGTTAGTATGATAGTTAACCAGTTGCATGCCCCAAGCATGCAGCAATAATCTGGTTAACTCTTTCTATAAACTTTTGGTTTTAGATGTATCTTATATCACGATTATATCGTGATGCCCCAAGGATTAGGGATGACTTAAAACAGCCAATCTTCTAAAAAACACGTATCCATAGCTATAACATTATCCTTAGTGCTTGGAGCATTATGATGGAACCGTAATTTCCAATATATTATATACTCAAAGTCCATAGGAATGATGTCTAGACTTAGAGAAAGCGATGGCCATTGTTTTAAATCTAAAAAGTGCGTCAAGATTTTACACATGTACCCAAAAAACCCGTATTTTCGTATGTAGGCTAAATACAAAACAGTAACCTTTTTATTAAATAGTTTGCATATAATTAACAATTAAAGTTAAATGCTTTTTTAAAAATTATCCAACTTTAGTCGTTAGTTATATGCAAACTACTTAAATTCGGTCATCATTAAGTGACAGCGCTGTGGACAATTTATGCTGTTTTTAAAAATGTTAGTTGAAAAATATACTCACTTAACTTTTGTTGTATCAAATTTGGAAGAATCAATATCCAGTCAATTCTGAAATTTTGTCACACGAAGAGTCCGTTTTTCCTCAGAAAGTGTTTGCTGACGATATATCTACATTTAAAGCCATTTCAAGTACACAAAGATAAATGCGCTTGCTTTTCTTTTGGATATGTAGTTTACTACCTATTTATAGTATACTACTACTACCTCATTACGCGAGTAGCCATTCATTGTTGAGAGTTTAAAAACCAATCCATCCAAATAAACATTCAATATATTTTTAGCCAAAAAATATATTTTTACGTGTTTGTTTTAGTAATTATGAGATTGTAAAAAAGGTTATCAAAAACGCACTTTTTTAAATCATTTGTTATTATTTATTTCTCTGACTTTAGGTTTGAATTGTAAAATTCTATTGACCCTGCGTTGATCGGAATAAAGAAATAATTAAATAATCATAAATAATCATGGGGTGAGGCAAAAGTCTAGTCACATTTAAATATCGCAAAAACTGTTAGTGATATGAAAAATCTGATTGAAATTGCACCAATTACCTATAATATCAATATCATCAAGCTATGGAAATATGACACAATATGTGCCACCTAGCAAAGATGACAATAACGATACGCGTGTATATGAGGCGTAATACATTTTTTCCTTCAAATTTTTGAAGAATAAAAAGTCAAAAATGAATACTCTTTCAAGTGTTGCTTTATTCAATACAGTTTGTTGTTTTTTGTTCAATGTGTGATCGAACAAAAATCCTTTCCATTAAAAAAAGCTTAAAATGACTGAAATTTGTCACTGCATTTAATGTCTACGAGAAAAAAAACATGAAAAGCATATAAATGAATAAACTCACAAAAACAAGGAAATACGACAACGCGTTGCTCCAGTCCCAGTGAGGTTGCTTTGTCGTGTCGAGTACATTTTCCCCTCCAAGTTCAAAGAGAAAATCAATCTCGCGACATTTTCTCGTCGTCTAACAATTTAATGAACAAAAATAAAATTAATAAAAAAACGTTGTTATTTTTGCAATTAATTAAACAGATGTTCGTCTAATTTTTTTTTTAAATACAATAATCACAGAGAAAATTTTGTCTCACCAGACGAGCCTTGTCGATAAGTACCAGAAGCTTTTTCATCCCGATGTGAAAGCTATAAACAATCATATTAAGTCACAAATTGAAACCAACCACTGTATATTAACTCTGATGACACTTTTTTTGTCTATAAAACTAAATACTACGCCAAATAAAGACACAGTTTTGTGAACAAACATACCGTTTCGTTTTGATTTTAGGCTCAATTCTGGTCAGTTCGTCTTTGTTGAACACGTTCGTTTTCTCCAAAACGGCCATCAAGTGATACGGCGATGATAAATTTGGCACTTCAAGAGCGGCCGCAAAAGCTGGTAACAGTTCCAATTGTGTCAATAGTTGGTATTGACTTGTAGTACATAAAATCACCAACTTTCGTTCCTATGTGAAAAAAAAATTAAGTTTATATATGACCATGTTCGTAGTTACAATCGGTTGTTGGAATTATCTAAACAACCTACCTTCGGAGGTTTCTTCTTCAAAAGAACAAGTAAGGTCTGTAATACTTGATTGGAACAAGTAAAACCACAAATAGTAGGACCATATTCTGTCAAAAATCAACAATTAACATTAACATAGAAAAATGCACAATTCGTAAAAATTCAATAATAAATTAAAAATGAGATTAAAATAAAAACAAGCACATTAAAAATCCTTTTTTTAAGCATACTCTTTATATACTGGCATATAACTTCAGCTTTATTAATTTTTTTTTTATTTATTTGCGTCCCATAGAGACATAAACAAAAACCAAAGACAAACAAAATACATAAAAAACAAAAAAACACATCAAAACTGTGAACTACATGAAGAAGAAAACATGACGCGAAATGAAAGGTAACAAAAAATGGAAAACAAAAAACAACTCAATACTTATTACTAAATAAAATATGTTTTTTTAACAATTTTTTAAAATGGTGACATGAAACTGAGCACTTTCTCTGCATACAGGTAAAAGCTAATTTTCTAATATAAAAAGGTAAAGCATTCCAAACACTAAGTACATTAAAAAGAAAACGATTAAAACAATGATTAGGTAAAATGTAATTGATGATGATTTTAAACCTTTTACATTGGCGGGTTGCGGGAGAAATCAATACATGATCTGTTAAAAAATGTAGTGGATGGGAAGAGAGTCGCATACCTTTTGCAATCTCGAGCAGCTTATGATAAAAACAAAGTTGGGAGATTGTCATAATGCCTTTGACTTTTAAAAAGAATGAAATTGAGGTGTAAAGGCTAACAGCATATAAGCAATGACACTCGATACACTAAGACGAATCCATTCATCAAAATCCATCGAGTCGTCTTGTTTTTGAATGCAAAATCTTTATATAGTATCCACCATATTGGATTTTCATTGATACCATATATTCAGTGACACTCGTGAGAAATAGACAAATCCGATGAAAAATATTACGCAATACGGGAGTTGATCAATAATGAATGTGTAATATTACATTACGTTAAGTCAGAACACAATATGGCGGATGTCATGACTAAAAGTATGTTACGAACTAAACTGGAATATTTTACGGATCATATATTTATTAAACGTATCAAATGAATTTCAATCATCAAACTCCATCGAACCATTTAGCCTGTAGGAGGGTCTAAAGCATTATGCATATATGGCATGTTTTATATGTAGAAACTCACAACTCGCTCACAATCGCGTAATTTTTACTTTCATATAATACACTAAAATGACGTCATGTTGCCAAGCAACATGATTTAAAGTGTTTCCGTCATTGTTGACGGGCATATAGCTAGTAAATTAATTTTAAAAATGTATTGAGTTAATTCAGTACATTTACGAAAAATTGCCTCCTAGTGAAAACAACAACAACTACGCGCTTGAGGTTTCCTCAAAAAAGAACTTGGAGTTTTCCTTTCATTTATACTTATACTGTGATACAATTCAAAATCCATTGAGTAGTTACGGAGTGATGAAGTTATGTTGTAATATGTCCGGAATTATGAATTAACTATATTTTGCTTAATTATTCTTACCTAACAATCGTTCAATGTCATCCATAAGTATACAGCTCAACTGTGATTTGTAGGCGTCATCAAAAATCTGTAAAAAAACAAACAAACAAAGAATGCCGGATAATTAAATGTAAAAATATTACGTGAATAAAATCTTTCATGTTATATCGAATTTAAGCACATTAATGTGATACAGTAAATGATCTTCAAAATGTTGAAGGTCCCGAACTTAAAATAAGAACAACACAAGTACACATTTCCGATTTACCTTGCAAATCGCGGTACACTTAGCCAACTCAGAAAGCCCGACCATATTTTCAGCTGAACACACTTTGACGATCGGGAAATTGGAACTGCGTACGAGTTGTGCGGCAAGAGCCGTTTTACCACTGTTTGGCTCACCTACAAGTCAAATCAAAGTTTCCAGCTTGAAACACATTTTTCTCAAATCAATCCAATTTTTTGCATGTAAACAAATTCAGTGTTCAATTTAATTAAAAACGTTATTTAAATAATGGTCGTTGGTACCATAAATCAGAACGCTGACCAGACGACCACTTTCAGGTGACTTTGCTTTCTCAATAAGCGAACCGCCATCTTTCAAAAAACACGACATGGGAAGACCCCAATTGATAATTCCACGATCCAAGTAATCATCCAATATTTCGTCATTCCTTCCAACGGACTAAAAAATTAATAATAAAAAAAAACATGTCATTATTTAATACCGGTCAGTTCCATCGAATTTTTCAAATGACGACCAATCAATCAAAGTCGTACTGGTTTCACGGTAGTTTTGGGTGCCTTCAAAGGGTTCGATTTACTGATTTGAATATTTTCAGTTGCTTTGGAATCCACTTCGACACTTTTCAATACCTATATAACATTAGATACTTGTTAAAGATAAGCGTAGTACAAGGTGATAATATCAATTAAATCAATCTAGAGGAGGCCGTCAAAAACAAATGTCACTTTTCTATGGGAAAAACGGTTCATGTAAGTAAAATATTCATATACTGTACAGTACATTTCCATGTCACCATGGATATCATTATTAATAATGGATACCGTATCCAAAGTAAATTACGAATACGAATATATGGGTATGGATATATCAGCCGATTTCCTCGTAAAAAACCAAGTACCTATTAATATTATGAACTAGGTTAAACCTGTTGAAAAATCAACGAATGCTATTTGAAGTTAGTTAGTTAGTTATTTGGGTTTTTAGAGGCGCAATGCTATTTGAAATTTAAATACATACAACCTGACCCAACAATACCGAGATAGCACGAGAATTTCATGTTAATTCAAAAATAACATTCATTAATTGATTTATCGTTGCCTTTATTGTTTAAACTTTTAAATTCATCAACCAATCAGCAATCAAAAACAAAGTCACTTTTGAGTTTTATTCAGTAAGATAAAATATGGATATGACTATGAATATCCCCGATAGTGGAAATGTACTGTATGTGGATATCACTTATGCCATTTTTTACTGCGCAACGTTTTTCCCATAAAAGAAAAGTAACATATCAATTTTGTTTTTCACTATAATACCTTTTTTAGACAATTCTCAACAGGTGGTAGAGCTTCTAAAATTTTTGTAAGTTTTTGCAACTTCTTAGTCAAATGTTCCAATACTTGAAAGTCGTCTTTGTCGCTCGCTCGTTTCTTATTCTCTCGCGTGTAGGAGGTGTGGACATTCAAAATGTCAACGCGACCTTTTTTGTCCGCCCACCCTGTGGTAAAAATTACCATTACAAAAAAACAAAATTCAATTAGCATACAAAAAATAATTTTAAAAATGTGAAAATAAAAACGTGAAAAAGCAAAAAAACATAAAAATCCTGTGTTTCCAACACAAGTTATAACCAAGTTTGAAGACAATCTGTTTATTTTGTTGTTGTTTAATTCTGTAATTATTTCGCATTAGTGCAAGTTCAGATAAAATGAAAAGTCGTACCGATTTCCATTTCGACTTCTAATCGTCCGGGTCGCAAAAAAGCAGGGTCAATCAAATCTTTATGATTAGTAATTCCAATCACCAATAAGTTATTCAACTGCTCGACACCATCCATTTTTGCTAATAATTGTTTCACAATTCTGTCACGAACACCTGAATTATGATTCTAAAAAAAACAAAAAACCAAACGCATTTTTTGTCTTTAAACTACATAAAACAACTGTATTTTACATTCATAAATAAACAGATCGTAAACTTACTTTAGAATCTGTATTTTTGCAAAGGGCGTCGAATTCCTCGAATACAATGATATGCAATTGGCTCTTAGGTCCCAACTAATACACACAATAAAAAGGTATTATTTACTTAGCCTCATTTGAAACACTGAATTTTCACTATGTACAGGGCAAAATAGCCACTTATTGAAACGTCATGTGTATTGAAACATTTCTTTAGTGACTTGACATATGCTGGATAAAAATACATAAAAAAAAGCATTTAATTTAATCAAGATACATTTTGAATATTTATTTGTTTAAAATAATATATTCTGAAAAAGACCTTTATTTCGTACCTGTTGCATTGTTTTACACTGGCAGAGAAGTCACGTCATTACGTCAGACCTTTCAATTGTTAAGTTCTCTTGTGTCACGACAAAATTTTTGGTGTGGCAAGTTTAACGATTTGTGAACCACAGTGATGTCAGCTTCTTCAGTTTTCAAAATACAAGCTAAGAAAGTTGCAATTTCAACAGTATCGCAAAAGGTAGTTGAAGTTACTTGGACAATTTAAGCTGTTTTTAATATTTGAAAACTTTTTGGTTAGAAGCTGACGTCACAATGGTTTATAAATGACCGACTCTTGTTACACCAAAATTTGAGTGTGATATTTACGGAGTCGTGGAGCGGAGATCAACGGACAAAGCAAACGGGACAGGAAGACAAGTACATTAAAAATGCTTTTTAAGCATACTCTTGATATTCTAGTATATAGCGTCAGCCATATTATTTTTTAATTAACAGCGACACTCGTGAGACTAAGATGGACACCTCGTTCATGAAAATCCATCGAACCATTTAGCCTGCAGAAAGGTCTAAAGAATAATGAATACATGGCATGTAGCGGCCGCCATATTGGTTTTTCATTGACGTATGAAAAGGTAAGTCATCGTTTGAAAATTTAAAAACAAAACAGGAAGGAATATCCTAATATATTTGACATCATGAGTCATGACATTAAATGCTTTATGTACGGTACTTTCATTCAACGTATGTTAAATCAGCAAGCAAATAAATGTTTCAATGATTAAAGCGTTTTAACAAGTAGCCATTTCACTGCCGCACCCTCTATTTGGAAAAAAAAAATTATCAAATACCATTGTATCTTCATTATCGGCATCTTCAAAAAGATGATCAATATTGGCTTCCGATTCGCCAACGTGCTTGTGTAGAATCATTGGAACATTGACTATCTTCGGTTCACCAGAGTTAAGCATTTTTCCAATTAGTCGAGCTATCAAAGTCTTTCCCGTTCCAGGTGGACCAAACAACAATATTCCTTTTACGTGATTCCAGCCTTCATGATAAATTACGTCACGATAAATTACTTTACGATGAATTACCAAACATATACCGGGTATCTACCATGTAATGCCCTGATTTTGGAGTTTATCAAAAATTAAACGCCTTTTTTTCATGTTTGACGTGTTTCCAGCATACTGCAAAAGTTCAACTTTATAACTAAATTTGTAGTCTACTTCGCTAGCCAACATTGTCATTTAATGCCAAGTTGTGTCACCTCAGAGAAGATGGGAGGGTAAAATGGGTATTTGAGGGTAAAAAACGAAAATTGAAAGTCTAAAAAAAATGGAACATCGAATAAATCGAAAATCGAAAAAAATCGAAAATCGCTATTGCAGTACCAGTACTGTACTGTGTTCATCTGCATTGTTAGGTTGCTGCGTGACCATTCCAATAGCTGCAAGCAAAAGTTTCTACTGTAATTAAATATTATTATTCAGGAATTAATGTAAACCAAAGTTCCCATTCTCCTTTGCCAACTTTTTTTTTGTATGTTACATGACTGAGATTTGCCAATAACATCTTTATTCCTTATTTTGTGAGAATAGGATTAAATTCGGACATTTTTTATGGTGGACACCCTGTATTACCAATGATTTGATTTCTAACGTAAAATATCGAAATATTAGCCTATAACCTTACCCATATGTTCAACGACTTCGGGTGGAAATAGAAACGTAGCAAATGTATGTTTGAAGATGTCGTTGAGTTTGTTTTCCATTCCACCCATTCCCAACTTATTGAAATCCCAGTCGGGGTTAAAATAACTCTTTCGCACCGTGTTCCTGTTAATGATGGCAATTTAAACTTTAAACGGTGTAAAATATATAATCGAGTAACAGAGAGTTGAATTTTGAAACTCACCCTTGCGATTTTGCAGCAAAATTTAAAGTCGAATTTTCAGCTTTTTCAAATGCGACTATGGTGTTAGGCACACATAGGCCCATAATAGTCTATAAATAAATTTATTTCACACATTTTAAACTTTTCACTTTTCTATTTAAATTTTTACTTTTATGTTAATATTTTTTCGTGTTAATTTTTACAATTGTGTACATTGATGTGATGCATTTGGATTGAAGAAAATGAATAAATAAATAAATAAATAAAGATTAATTAATTCATTAATTAATAAAAAACAAATCATATTTCATTGAATAATAATAATTAAAAACACAAATATTTGTAGCAAACGAACTTTCTTTGGCTTGGATGACATTCTAGATTCCAGGGGTCGTAAGTCAATGACTATAAAAGTAAATATTAGTAACATTATGAAATAGTTGAACGTTTACAGTATAAATAGTGTTTTGTAAAGTAAACAAGTACATTATAAATTATTTTTAAGTACAGATTTTATATACCCTATATACACTTTTATATACCCTACTGTCGTGTACAGATATACTGTATGTACATACATAACGCGTTTCACTTATGCGAGTTTTGAATAATTCAATTTTTTATTTCGGCAATTTTCGATTTGTATGCATTTTTACATTAAACTAATGCATAATTTTTTAGTTATACGAAGGACCGCCTATATGCGGTTCTCGCTTTATGCGTTTTTTGGTACATTGAAATACATTGCCTTTATATTATTAATATAATTCTCTTAAGTATGCATGCACTAAGTTCTAAATCCACGCACGTTTAATATAACAACCAGGGTAAACTAATTACTCGGACACATTTTTATTTTTTTTTTGTTTTACGGATGTACAACTCATACAGTAGGATTTTTAACAGAGCAATGTGTACACATGTTTAAATTAATGTGATTGAATTTTTCTTTATCAAAAATCAGAAACGAGACGTTGATAGTTTGAAAGTTAGTTTTGAATCACGCTATACATACGCTGTATTTATTAGAAAAAAAGAATAACAAAACTATTACGTAGTTATGTCAAACATAATGTACATGTTTAGCTATGTCATAATAATCTTTAAGTTGTTCGTAGAAAAATTCTCATGAAATCCACGGGAAGCATACGTATGTTTACAGAGCTAACGCACTTCGTCGCTAAATGGCGTATGTTACCCTAGGGCAATCGTCTAGTATATATATTTTCATAAACCAAACGACTGTAGTATACCCATCTCACAAACTCATTCACTCATAAGTGAAGTTAACACAATGAGTATTAAAACAAGAATAATTTAACACATTCCAAAGTTTAAAATTTACCTTCGAGATCTATGACAGTGATTTCCAATAAGTTTTGTATTGACTTATTCTCGAAGTTGAAGATTAGCTTCTGGCCGATGGTGAATGCGTGATGAGAAAACTGCTTCAAAAACACATGCGCCATTTTGTCCAAATCATGTGGAGCAAATGTTATACTTTGAAACGAAACCAAAGGTTACCTAACCATAAGTGTAATATAACGAATATAATATAAAGAATAAACGCACTTTTTCGTCTCCAGGAAGTCGACTTCCAGTACGATAGAACTGAGACATTGCGTTTTAGTATCGAATTGGTACGGCCGAATTTCAATGTCTTGAAATAGACCGAGACGAGCCCACATTTGCTGCAAAGTTTTCAATAGTCGGTAGTTAGTATGTAGCTATTAGGCATGTATACCTAATAACTACAAGCCAGTAATTTATATTAAATTCTCTTTAACAGTAATCTAATAGTTAATGATGATGTCATTTGTTTAACGAGTTACTAGAAAAGGGCTGAATCCTATGGTCCCGATCGGCATCGTTGTATCATATTTAAGACTGGCGACAAACGTTGCACTAATAGGAGTTGAAAGAACTTCAATATGCCTTTAAAAAATGAAATATATTTGTCAATTAATTAATTAATCGGCACATTACAGTGATAACTGATGATAATTATGAGAACAGAAGTTGGTTAATTTTTTAATATTAACGCGGTTCATCATTATCGAAACTAATTATTCAATCGCAACATGTTAAATTACCAGAAATTATTTTGTCAACAAACTTTACACATTAAACAAATTAACCACAAAAAAAAGATGTATTCATAAAAATTATTTTTATCAATGTTACAGATCGGAAGAGAAATATACACGTAAAATCACTTTGATAAAGAGGATAAATTTCTATCCTTCGTACAACAAATTTGCAAAATCAGTGATTTCGTTCTTTCTTCAGTATAATTGAAAATAAATGTTATTTATAATTTAAAATATTATTAAAGGCAAATTTTGATTTTCTCGACTGAACATACTTCACTTCATGGGAGTTGAAATCATCCGGGTTAACCACGGCACAATTGGTGAGCAATTTGCTGAACACACCGTCCGGTGAACACAATTGAACGTTCATAAGCTGTCAACATAAATATATAGTATTTTTATTACAAATATACAAGTTCTGTATGCACAACATGATGATGTAAAGTTTTTGTATAACTGAGTCAATGCTTTAAATTCATTCAATCGAGCATAAATTTACCCAACTGATATACATTTTAAGTACGACTATATCATTGGACATTTAATGACTATGGAATAGTCATTATCAATAATTATAGAATATTTATTATCAAATAAGAATTATCTTTTAAACTCAAAATGAATAACATCATTAATTTATGTTGATTAAAAAAAAGGTTATTTTCTTAAATAGTTTTGGTACTTTTTGGTTATAACTAGGCCCAGTCTAATGTTGCTATTTGCTTGTACTTAATTATGGATTTATTGTGCAGGTTAGGTTAGGAAAAACAAAGAAACGTATTAAACGTATGATATTGTTTTGTTTCCCTAAACTAACCTGCACAATAAACCCATCATTAAGTACAACGAGCGAATAGCAACATCAGACTGAGCCTGGCTATAACCGGAAAGTACCGATTATTCTGGATGATTTTTCCTTTTTTTATCATTCCATAAAACGGAATGTCTACTTACTATAACTTACTAAAATAACTAGCTTTAACTCACTGTAGTAAGTAGCATACTTAGTATAGTAAGAATTAACCAACTACAGTATAAACCGAATTGATACCACCTTTCAATTTCAATTCTGATGTAGTACAACATAAACTCTACTAATAAAACTCAAAACAACATCAAATAAAAAATGCAGTCTTTTTTTCTGCGTTACTTTTTTTTCACCAATGGTCTCGTCATGACATAACTTTTCCGTTTACGCAACGTTTATAATAATGAACTTTACCCAAACTTTTTTTTGTTTTAAATGTGCACCTCGCATCTCGATGGCAGGTAGTTCGAGCAAAGAAAATTAGGGCAGCGGGCAAGGTTCCAATATCGTCTAATTCGTTCACACGGAAAAGTAAGAGACAGGAAAAAAAAACAACTTTTTAAATAAAAAATAAGACGAAGAAGAAATTGGAAGTATAGTGCCAGAGTACTAAGTTAGTTTAAGACTTTTGCAGACAGAAGCCAGATTTGCTTTGCCAGCGGCTGATATTGGTATGTGTCTGTTTTGGGCGGGAACCGTAACACCAAATCTAATCAACGTGTTGATAAAAGAAAAGCTTCAACTGACAGTAAAACTCCATTTCAGAGATAATGACTTTCAATTTGCGTGACAAACAAAATAATTTTTTTTCGGACCCATGAATTCCTAAATATATTACAGGATGTTAAGAATATGCTGTTTTTAGCTTGTATATTAAATTTCGATTTAGGTGAGTTTTAATATATGACCCATGTAAATTCTGGCATAAAAACTATGAATGTCTGGAATGAATGTCTATACCGAAATGTCTATATGGTGTTCAGTACTTAATGCATAAAATAAAATTATTAAGTCAATAAATATAATATGTTAGAGTACTGTAAATGAATAAGGTGACATTAATTGAAGGTCGAGTAGAGCAGAAATCTTACTGTGTGTCACCGTCCTTACAAACGTCGGGTAACTCTTCAGGTGTTTTTTCTTTTCGTATTTTCTGTTTCTATGCACTAGAAGATGCTGGAATTGATACGAATTGCGAGGCAACGTACGAATAGCGAGTTGAATTTATTGGAAGAGTTGTACGAATAGCGGGGTGGAGGAATAACGGGGTTCCACTGTATTCGGAATTAAAATCCTGAAGAGGATTTTGCGTCACCCTGTATTAAAGTTTATATCTGATGGTGGTTTCGAAAGACTAGGTTTGGAAAGATCGCATATTAGCGAAATTTCTTTTTCATTAGAGAGCATACTCCACAAAATAGGTAGATGAAGTAAAATACAGTATGTATAGTTTTTATCTAGAAATGGCATGGGTCATATACTAAAATATTTATCTATTTTTATAAAGATATAACAAATTATAATTTACAGTGCACTCTACTACCTATACAAATCATGTAAAATATTCAAGGCTCGAAATGGATTTTTGTCAATTTAAAAGTTTTTCTAACAACATACATTTCATACAAACATTTAAAAGTTTTTCATAGAAGCTTTTCAAAACAACTCAAATGCACAAAAAAACACTCCTGTTTAATTAACTAAAAACTATATCCCATTTCCGTAGTAAATTCACAATGAATGCTTCAACTTTTCGGATAATGATATGCGAGATAGAAAATAGCTGAAGGCGCCTAAATTGTACATTAAATTAGCAAATTTGGTATAATTAAAAAATGGTTTTTTTTGTGTGTGTTTTTATCAGCTATCATCAGAAATGTCACCAGCTAACATACATATCAGGTATAATTTAATAATATAACACCCCAAAAATTGTAAAAAGAAATTGCTATAAAACTTTTCTTGTAACACAATAAATAATGTAGGGGCTTTTAAACTCACTTAAGCATAACGATTTCGGAATAAATTAGGCCTGCCTAAAGTAAATGATCTTGTTGACAGTCCCCTGTGGCTTACTCAATTCATAAACGCTGGCACTTTTGTCATCCACCAATTAAGATAAAAGGAAGAACCAACAGCCAACATGCATTAAATGAAAGACAAGACATGATGTTTCACTATTAAAATTTAACAAGTGTGAAATTATTAATTCTTGGAGTCTCAACCTTTTCCTAAACAAAAAAGGGCCATTTCGTTGTTGGGCTTTGTTACGCGAAGTGAAACTCGACAATGTTCTTAGAATGTTAATGCTAAAATGATATATTTACACGCGCGGAAAAGTTCAAAACATGTACGACACATTTTTTGCTGTTACAAAAATTAACAGTTACACATTAAAATAATTCACTCGCAACAATTTTGGTTTTTCATATTTTATGACTTTAACATAAAATATACTTTTCTGTTGTTGTTGCTAAATCTATTGTAACTTTATACGATTAACAGTAGAATGTATAATTTCACATGTACAAACAATTATTTTTGTAAATGGGTAAAGAAAATGTGCAATTAGCTTCGAGTAGCGTAACGACTGTTAAAAGGTTTTCAGTGACGTGAATAACTTAAGAAAGCTTTCAACGTTTTTTATTCTTCCCACGATGAGAAAAATTCTCTAATTTTCAAAGAACCCTAATATCGATCGCGCCGAACAACCCGAAATACCAATTCGTAACGATTCTCTCAATTTTTTCCACAACCTCCATTAATCGGAAGAATAATCATCAAACCATTAAATGAAGGGTACGGTATCTTAATCTTGGTTCCAAAAAAAAATTAGATTGTTAAACGACAGATGAAGGGAAAAAAAACGTTCTCACCATCAGTTAAAACACAAAAAAAGGGAATAATTTTAGTGTACCCTATTTTTTACTGTAATACTAAACTAATTGTTATTTTTTTATATAAGTTTCACTTGTAAGTGAGTGAGTTGTGAGTTTTTGAGCGAGCGAGCTGGGAATTGAACGTACACTGTCATCTAATAAATATTTAAATAATGACTTCTTAATAAATAAATAAATAAATAAATAAATAAATAAATAAATCTAGTCATTTATGAGAGTATTTTCTTTAGTCAAAATGTTTACCAAAAACCGCATAAAACTTGAACAGCATTTGATTTGCATAAATCAAAAACCACATAAGTCCAATGTAAAAAGCAGATATATAAATAAATGCATAAATGAATAAATGTAAAATGAAAGAAATCAAAAATGGAGTCACTCAAAACTCGCATAAATCGAAACATGCATAAATAAAAATTGGATTCTTTGCACATACAGTATACGACAATATATAAAACTTATGCATAAATATTTTGCAATGTAGCACCGGAACTTGTTATTCACATGAACTGCTAAG
>JAQIWH010004491.1:0-16864 GCA_034695005.1 Cryptops parisi | reverse complement strand
CTTAAATGAGCAGTTTGGAATGGGGGCCTATATTTTCCATCTGGCATGGGCCTATTACCAGCTCTGCACGGCCCTGCACACATATGCACTAAGTTAAAATGATTTGAACAAACGATTATTCTGAAGGGCGATTACAGATCGTGCTTAATCACAATTAGTGGCATCACTAGGGTAGTGCGTGGGATGCGGATCGTACAGGGTGACACCATCAGCGGGGGTGATGCCAAAATAACTGTCTATAAAATATTTGTTTCAGCAGAAATTTACTATTTTTTTTCATAGAAATAATCCTGTAATTAGTTATAACCACAAACGTAAGCCCAGTTTAAATGTATCAATATACTGTACTTATAAGGCTAAAATTCATATCGTAAAATGGTTTTACTGTAACCTGCTTTACATTCGCATTAGTATTTGCCAGTTAGTTGTGGCCATGCGCGTGCAATGCTGGAAAGCCTTCAAAAGCTGTAGCAACGCGTTGTTCTCTGCAGGAAAGCACTACACTTACAAAGCTGTAGCTATTCGCTGTATTATATAAAACAGCTAGAATGTTGAATTCAATTGATTTAATACCTATCGACCACAAAAGGGACAAATTTTTAGTACACAACGCAAATAGAAAGTCCAACGATTATATAATTACAATTTACAAAGATAAGCAAGCCCAGAACATGATACCACAATAGAGTGCACAGTTGAAATGCCTAAACAAAGGTATCTATATCTCACACATCATAGTTAGAAACTCTATAAAAACGATGTACACCACTTTTTTCTAATCCTAAAAAGGCTGTTTCAGTCGTGATAAAAATTATATAGGTTGGTATTGACTAGAAACTCACCGAAGAATAATTTCGGAAGGGTGCATTTTAAATGCAGTATCCGAGAGATTTAAATTATTGTAATGCGATGCAAAACGATTCAACGGCCGCATGAATTTGTGATGAATCTTGGGAATCCTCCAAGCCGGTAATTTTTAATAAATTTAGGTAAAGTTATTATTTGTGAGAATCTCCACTTATCAACGGTAATTGAGACACAGTTGGAACAGCCAAAAACACTCGTAAAAGAGTTTGTAAGTTTAAGACACGAGTGAGCCGGTGCTTAAGCATTATTACTGGTACTGTACTGTACTTTAAAAACTAAATTAACGTGATTAAATCATGTGATGCAATTGAGTGAACTCTCTATCCTAATAACATTCTGGCAGAGATATCTAATGTCATTAAAGAAATGTTACACGTATTGACCCTTCAATGTACATGCACACTAGCGCATAAAGCTTCGAATAGCATTTCTACAGCTGTTCATCAAAGGTTGACACCATGAGTTAACGCACCGAGTGACACCAACCCTAGGACACCAATGCTCTTAATAGGAATCACAAACCTTCCAACGAACTCGCAGGGAACGACTTGATACTGGATCAACTTGAATATCTCTTGGTGGACCACTTGGAGCTACAAAAACAAAAACATAAATGCACTTTTTTTCGAAAAAAGTAGACACTTTAAAATGACTGAGCTATAGAAGGTTAATCTTCCTTTTCTTGGGGTTTTAAGTTTAATGAATTAAATTTTTTTTGTGCTGAAATCGTGCATTTTAAAGCTATTGTATTCGAATATAATAACTTTCAGCATCTCAAATCAGAATACGTAAGTTGTGAAGAACTCATAAACCTAAAAGTGTCAAGAAATAAAAAGAATCTCTCAATCTTGCTGCTGCTGCCAAAATGTTGCCTACTATACTGTATTACACGAACTAAATGTTGGATGTCATTTTAAAATACTATTTGCAAAACTATTAGTATCACATACTGTATAAGAATCATTACCTTCTTCATTAGTGGTGACAGTAATGCTGGAGCTTGGTTCTCCAATGCCAATTTCATTTTTGGCAAGTACTCGGAATTGATAGCTGACTGCTGGACGAAGCCCATCGATTTCAGTTCGAGACTCTTTTCCATTGACGCTCTTATTCTGACCATGGGGATGCCACACCTCTAGAAATTAGGTTGCATTGCTTAAATATTTAAACTTTTCAAATTCACAAACACCAAAACAATAAATTTACCAAAATTAACATAAACAATGATATAACTGGACAGCAGTAAAGAATAAAAAAAACAAAAAAAGAAATAATAATTTTTTGTAGCACTATATACTGGTAATAAATTATTTTTATCAGAATAGTAGAAACTTATGTTTTGAGTTCAGCTGAATTGAGTTAACCATGATCAATAATTTTAACTATTCTCAAAATAGAAACGAAAATGTAGAAACGTGGCAACACTTCTGGTAGTGAATCCTCAAGCGCAACAAGCAGTAAAAACTATGTAAATCACTTTTTATACAGAGTGAAAATCATTTAACGTAATTTTTTTCTAAACAATTTTTTGACAAATTTATTAAAACAACAATTCTCATAAATATTCATTACCTAAAAATTTATACAAAAGATAACAAATTTGAATAATTTACAGTTACAAGGAAATAAAAGAAAAAAGAAAATTTTTAAAAAATCTTTAAAACTTATGTACAAAATATTTTTGCAAGCAAAATTAGTATATAATAGTCTTCCAGGATTAATAAATGACGTGTTCCGTCATGCCAGCATGTCAGCATTAAGAAATAACGCTGACGCTGAATATATAATACAACAATGAACTGTATAACATAAGGCAAATTTAAATTACAACAATAAACTGCATAAAATTAAATTTAAATTACAACAATAAACTGCATAAAACTAATGAAATAGTAAACTAAACTTTTTAGAAAAATATATAAACACGTGTCTAGACACTCCGTGGTTATCATACCTACCACGGGGGTTGCATTCTAGTGTAAAATAAAAATTTAATATATATATTCAAAACTTTTCTGAGTATATAACATGTTTTTGTAGGAGTTTTTTAAAATGTTTGCAGACATTTTTACTGGCGTTGTCTGTACATTTCATCTAAGAGATCTAACTAGTAGTTCTGTGAACAGTAGACCTCACTAAAAAAAAATAAAATCTTAAAATAAATTTAAACTAAAAACAGATACAAGAAAATAAGTAACAAATTAAACAAATAACCACTGCGACCCAAGGACCTTTGGATTAAGTTTGGAAAATAGTGACTTGAAAACTTACGTAACTTGAAAAAGAACGTAACATGAAAAAGTTACGTTTGGAAAATTTGCAAAACACATAGTAAACTAAAAGTAGCAACATGTGTAAATAATAAATAATGTGAGCGCAGCCAACATTTAATCAGTAATTACGGAACTACTTCTGAGTAACTTGTGCAAGTTTGAAGAAAATCTGCTAAAGCGTTCGAGTTATTGCATCATCCACAAAAACAAACACACACACACACACGCAAACGCAAACGCAAATTCGTCCTACTTCTCAAAACAGAGACCTCACTACGTTCGGTCAAATATTATGTAACAAACGAATGTGTCAGACAAACATTGTTTGTATACGAGGGGTCTTCCAATGATTATTTTCATTGACTTGGAAATCTATTTTTAAGGAAATTGTTACATTGCATTGTTTCATCGAAAACCATGATTCGTAACTACCAAGCCATAATCCATTCAGTCATTATCCTGTGTCGTGTTATTTATTTTTAACAATCCAACCGATATAAAAAACGAAACAACAACAACAGTGATGAAGCGCACCATGCTGATACAACAGCCTCATTGCAGATCACTAAATCTTACTGCAGAGTGATTTTAGTTGTTTGCATGGTCAATTTAATTTCAATACAAATTTAAAGTTATCTCACGACTGAAATGCCTGTTCTGCATAGTTTGAATGACACGCAGAGAGCTCTTGTAGCAGCACCCTGACTAGTAGCACCCTGATCAGTATTGTTGTTTCAAATTTAATTTCAGTTGCATTGTGGTAAATGAACGAATGAACAAAACGACACTGAACTATTACCAAATGAACAATTGACTAAACTTCCAAAGTATAATTTGGTAGCTACAACTCGTGACCTTAACAATCCTTGAAAATTAATTTCAAACTCAATGAAAATAGCACCATTGGAAAGGCTGCTCATACGCAAACAATGTTTGTCTGACACATTTGTTTGTCAAATGCTTCGTTTTCATAATAGTCACGTGATATGGTTCACCTTGTATAGCGATAGAGGTTTGAATTAGATTTAATTTACTTTGAATATAAACAAAACCCCAACCTCCATCAATTTTTAAACATTGTTCACTACTGTCAATTACAGAGAGTATACCTAAAGGTGACAAGATTTATTATCAGTTCTAAGAAGCTTAACAATTTACCTGAGATGCTCTTGAACTGAATGATGAAATTGGTTACTGGGCTATTTCCATCATAAGAAGGCGTCCATGTTAGTTTCACAAATTGACTTCCAACGTCGACAGATTTCAGCCTTTTAGGAACTTCTGGGGGTTCTGTAAAAATGTGAAAGCTATTCAAATTATCACTTATCTATTAGCTTTTGACTGAAAAAAAAATTTATAAAATGGGGATCGCTACCTTTCACATGCACTATGATTTTACGTTCGTCGCGACCAAATGTGTTAGTAGCTAGACACCCATACTGGCCATTATCCTTACGATCCACTATCGTGATGGTGAGCTCTGACACGAAACTGTCAAACTCAGTCGTTTCTTTCACAATGAACCTAAAAATAAAATCATAAAAAATTAAAAAATATTGTATTTAAGTTTTGATACTTCATGAAATCGTAGTTCACTACATAAATCTTTTAAAAACTTCATTAGCACAAGGTGACACCCACACAACTGAAAAAACTCACCTAGGCTCGGATTGAACATCAATTTTGTTGCCCTTATATTTCCACACCACATCGATCGGAACATCCCCACGTGCTTCACATTGTAGTGTCACCGAATTACCTTTAATAGCAGTCTGATTATGCATCTTGCTATCAAAATGAGCTGGAACTACACAAATATGTCATGTTACTCCAAATCAAACATGTAAATTACTTTAATAAAGTCCATCAACTGAATTACGCACCAAGAAGCAAATACACAACAATAAACCCAAAAACATTCAAACATGAAAAAAGAAACTGACATCGAAACTGAACTATTTTTTTGTTATATCGCTTGACTTTGGTGCTGTAAATTAGTTTATACTATTGATCCAGTTTGAATCGCATTAATGTTAATGTTGAATAAAATAAAATTCTTTCATGCGCACAAAAGGAACTTTGGTTATCTATTAGAATCCTTCATATCACAGCATTTCCCTTGTTTAAGCATAATAAATGTATGATACATTATAAGGGGCCAAATGTTTACTTTGGTTCCCATAATAGTGAAGATATTTTTACCATAGATAGAATCTGATAATTTAAGTTTTATACAAGAATTTCTCAATTGCAAACGCTAACAATGAAGTTTAGCAGTCAGTCGGTATTTAAAAAAACAATTTATTATTACCATGCACATCGACAAAAATGACTTTGCTGAGTTCTGCTCCTACTCCATTGCTGGCTTGGCACACATAATACCCTTCGTGGCTTTCAAGTACACTTTGAACAAAAAGAGATCCATTTTCAGCTACCAGTGCATTGAGACCCAGCACATGGACTGATTTATATGTAATTGGCACTTCACCTATATGGAAAAAAAAAGATATCCCCAGAGAATTTTTGAAGGTGTGAAATGAATCCCAAAAATCGAAATAATTCATCGAATACGATGGCGAACACTTGTAAAATCAATTTGCTTTCCTTTAATCGTAAAGAAAGCAAGTGGAGTAATAAGTTTTAATCACTCACCAATGGCTTTCTTCCAGCTGACGGATGGCATCGGTGATCCATTCACCTGACAATCCAAACGCAATGAGGATTGTAAAACAACGGCTGTATCTTTAGGCTCCACGACCCATTGAGGGGCAACTGAAATGGCACGAGGTTTACTTTAATTATCCGTAGCAAAAAAATTTCTGTCTCACAAAAGACAGAAGTTTTTGATAAATCATGTTTTAACTTTTCTGACTGGTGGAAATGACCATTGGCGTGTTTACCTAACTGACTTAATAGAGTAACCTACCATTAACTAATAACGGTGCGGTATAATGAACAGAAGCAACAGCATTCTTAGCTATACACGTGTAGTTTCCTGTGTGTTTTGGCATGATATTATTGATCACAAGACTGCTGGTAAACTCATCGATGTTCCTAGTAACAACACCCTGATGACCAAGAATAAGCTTGCCATCTTTCAACCACGATATCGTCACTGGCTGGTCTCCTTCTATCACCAAACACTGGATACCCGCACGTACACCCTCCCGCAAATTGTTGGGGAAAAAAAAGGGATTGATTACAGGAGCATCTGCGAAAAGGAATTTCACACTTTTTAATTCGCTAGTATAATTTTAAAAGTTTCTGTTAATGATATAAAAATAGTGTTTACTAAAAATTAAAAAAAATATTATTTGACAGTGTTAGAAATTATTAAGGAAATATTTACTTAAAATGGAGATATAAGTGGTCTTTTTAGACACCATATTTTGTTTGTTGGCAACGATACAAGTGTAAGCACCTGCATCCAATTCTTGCTGAACATTGTGAACCACTAAAGTTCCATTAGGATAAACACTCTGTCGATGATTAATAGGGAGGATACTTCCATCTATAAACACACAACACAAACGTTTACTGACACAACAGATGCTGAAACAATAAAATATTACATCTAGGGAGTAAACTTGTTATTGTTGGTTTATCTTATCGTTGACATAGCTACAGACTAGACTAGCTTCATTAAGACAAAATTTAAAATTGCCAAAAAACTGAGGTTTTGACTCAACCGTTCGTGTGACTTGTGTGCCATGCACAAGCGCACAGTTTTGTTAATAAAACGTCTCTGATAAGAAACTTCATGATAATAAAATTTAAATTCTGCACCTTGAATAACATACTAACTACAAAATAGGTTTCTCTTCCTATTTTTTATTTAGAAACATCATGATGAACTTGTACATCGGTCAAGTCAACATGATCTCCGCCTCGAATACATAAAATAGCTCACTACCATGTTTTTTTTTTATCTTTGCATTTTACAATGTCATTCATTACCTCTTTCCCATTGTATAATATGGATTGGATATCCAACCACTCGGCAGTGTAAAATCAAATCACTTCCTGCGACTTCCGAAGCATTGCGCATGGGGCGAACCATCGGAGGACCTATACAACAAACGATATGGCATATAGATTAATGAAACAAAAAAAACCTGTGTTAGTTTCTGCAATTAATAAAAACACTGCTGTATGCCCGCCCCAACCACTCTCTCAAGCAAGAAACTCCTCCACCTACACAAGTCCTTTAACCAAGTTGTATCGAGTCTTTGTGGCGTATTTCTGTTCAGAGCGTATAAATGAACTACACCTTAAAATTAATCTATAATTTAAGTAACTTACCAAAGATGTTGAGCCGAGCTGTGTGCTCCACTGTTCCGACAGCGTTCCTCGCAACGCAGCGGTAACTTCCACCATCTTCAGTCATTGTTTTGGAGATATTGACATAACTTATCACATCACCACGAAGGCTAACATACTCCACCAGTTCAAAACGATTAAGCACTGGTAACGAAGTATCATCTAATGTCCACGTCACTTGAGGAACTGGACTTCCAGTAGCAGCACAATGAAGTGATACTGGAAGACTGGGCTGTAATGTCCGTTCTGAGAACACACTTGAAAAGATTGGTGGAGCCGCTAAAAACGTCAATAGCATTGAAGAAAAAAAAACAACCTTCAGTAACATAAGCACCAAAGTTTGAGAAACAAATACGAGTACACGAACGTGCATGGGTGCATGCTACATACAAAGATGTAGGTACACTATATTAGTGAGAGATAGTCACTCTACATTAGGCTATTCACTGAAGCTGAACTGTTAATGTCAAGAACGTGCAAAATGCAGAGCAAAAATCTCGATACAAAGGAGGCAAGTTGATATTTTTTACCTCCTAACTTTAACTCAGCCGATGCTTGGCTAGAAGAATGGTCATTTCGAGCCAGACACTGGTACATGCCTCGATCTTCCCGCTCAACTGCTTCGATGTGTAACACTTCACGAGAAACGAGCCGCACGCGTTCGTTCATTACCAAATGTTTGCCGTCTTTGATCCACGAGATAAATGCCACTGGAAATCCACTGACGGAACATGCGAACGAAGCCGATTTACCCTCATCGACGAGTTGAGTTTCGGGTTGAATATAGGCTGATAAGGGTGCTGCAATGAAAAACATGTTTAAATTAGGAAACCAAACCAAACACCCAAGGAGAACCAGCATTTGTTGTGTATTAGTGATTCTGGAAGGCCTATTTTTCCCCTGTCAAGCATCAGCTTACCTATGACACTCAGCGTGGTTTCTACTCGCTCGAAGCCAACCGTGTTGTTTACAAAGCAGATGTAGGTGCCACTGTCATCTTGAACTAGGTCGTGGAAAATGAGTGTTCCACTAAGTTGTTGAACACGTTCATTGAGCAATATGGGGACTAGCGAGGAATCCTTTACCCTCTGCCAACTGAATTGAATAAACAATCAGCGTACGTTATAATTTAATTATTTCATTTTGATGTTGACGTAGTAAACATAATTTCGCTGTCTTTTAGCAATTAGGTACACAACTGTCGGTAATATATATAAAAATATCCTCCAACACTCTACAACCACACATGAAAATGCCTCTAGTTGCAACTAGGTATATCAGTGCCAAACAAACATGGGTTTTTAACCGATTTGAAACAAATAATTCCCAACTGTCTTTCATCCGTTTACAATTAGTAATCTCATTTAACAAAAACATGACACCTCGACGAAGTAACTGCGTTGGTGAACTTCCCACCATGAACCTTCTCTAAGAAACTTTTAACCCAACTCGGCGATGAACGGTAAACGAGACTATTATTATAGCTGCTGCAATTCACTTTTGCGTTCAAATTGTTTTGTTTAAAATAAAGAGTTTGTGTTGCCTTACCTGTACGTTGGCAACGGAAATCCTTGCGCAGCACATGGAAGCTCTGCTCGTTTATTACGTATATCCTCCACAAGATTGCGACTATGAGTAATACGTGGAGGAACGCTGCTTTTCGGCTCTAAAAACATAATACATACAGTAGTTGGTTAAATGATTATTGGAAAAAGTTTCGAGGAGTTTTTAAAACACGTGCAGTTCAGTTGCAGCAGCACCTTTTCTCTCGATATAAATTTTTAACGTGTTAAATAGTTTATCGTTCTTAGTAATCGCTTTTGCTTGGTACATCATTCCAGTTTCGGCAAAATGTTATCAAGGGTATTGCGTGAAATAATTCAAGGCAAAGTGACATCGCTAGATAGGCCATTAATCATTTCTGACAAATGTTTGCATTAAAGGTAAAAGAGCCACTGAGTTAAGAAGAAAAAGCGGATTGACTATTAGTGAGGAGAGGCCTACCCGACACAACGAGTCGCCCAGCAGAAGTACTGAGTTTAATTTCTCCAGTCAATAAATGTTGCGTTTGACATCTGTAGCTGGAACGTCCATCAGAAGGCACCACATTACGAATATGAAGAACGCCGTTAGTGAAAATGCTGTATCGATTTCCTAAAATAAGTCAACACGGGAGATCTTTTTTAGTTCCTCCAATGTAAAGTCTACTGTCTATGAACCTTCAGCATAACTAATCTAACAATAACAATAGGTCGATGCCAGTTCAGTATTATATTAAATATAATAGTACCTTGTGACGTTTCTTTTAAATACAAACAAGGCAAGTACCGGTACTGTATAATGTAAGAACATGCAACGAAATGAGTATCGTTGTGTGTATAGCTCCGAATGCTAATTTAATATAATTAGGAAAAAATAAAATATGATGACAACTATACAGTTCCACTTTTAATTCATTCATTACTTTGACATTTGGCTTCATTACTGCTTTCACCGCAATGAAGCAAATGCGTTTTTTGTGTGCCAATAAAGAGACAGTTACATGTCATAATAAATCTGGAGCAATATAAATGACATTTCTTCGTTAGGGTTGTGCAGTTCCATTACTTCGTGTATTCTATGAGAAACATGTGTGCGGGTTTCTTAGAATTTGTTCATCTCGAGCTGTATGTTATACAGCCGGGTTTTGCAGAAAGATAACAGCCCCTGGATTGTCAATGTTGACAATCGCTCAAGTTTAAACACCGGTGATGAACAAAAATTCATAACGCTACTTAAATACATAATGATTTAAACTTTTTAATCTAAGTTAAAGTTGCTCATTTCACTCCTTTGTCACACTTAAGCCCACTTGTGCATTGTTTGCGTTTTTAATTCGGTTTTTCTGTTCGGTTAAATTTTTGCTTCTTTGGGCTATTCATTTATTTATTTGTTTCAAAATCTCACGTCCCATAGAAACGAAATACACAAGTAAAAAATATTCTAAAACTGGAATAAAAAGTATAAGAAAGTGAAAAAAGCAATTGTGTTTACGTGTTTGTTCTTTGTGCTTTCGGATGCTCCGTTAAAATTAAACAAGCAAGAGAGGTAAAAACACGTTTTTATGGGTCCACTTTTTGTCTTTGGCATTAGATTTGTCATATTTGTTGTGTGTGAGATTGTTCATGAGAAACATGTGTTTAGTAGGTTGTGACTGTGCGCGAGTGTCTATTAAGAATGAATAGAAATGGGTGAAACTGTTGGAACTGAACGTACAGTATGATATGTGGTGCATTGTTGAGTGTGTTGTTGGGGCGTTGTATTGTTAATAATAAAAAGCAGTTGGCATAGTATATGCATTGTTGTATATGCTATTGTTGAAACCAAAAAAACCTTCCCAGATGTTTTTTCTCTCGCTCACTCGCCCGTGGGTCCAACCTACCATCGTACTCATACTCAAAGTGAAGTTAAGAAAAAGTAGGTAACAAGATTGCTCATTTAAAAGATCAAAAAACCCGACTGCACATAAACTAAGGCATATTGCGTCTGTCATGGTGGCTATCAGACGGCATATACCCAATGATACATTTAAGACTAAGACAAATCCATCCACACTTCATTCATCAAAAACCATCCACACGTTTAGCCTGGTTTTAGGAAAAATGCGCGCAGGAAATAGCACACGGGAAAAAGCGCACACAAAAATGAGCACAGGAAAAAAGCATTTTTTTCTGAGCATCTAACTCAACATAACCTAACCTAACTTAACAGTAAGATGTTAAAATGAAATGTTAAACTTTTTTTGATGTTTTTTCCGGTTGACAAGTATTAAAAGAAGACAAGCGGCGTAAGTAAATTAGTAGAGAGTTCCTCTGGTAGAAGCAATAAAAAGGAAAAATTTTTAAAATTTTTTTATTTATTGTGTGGTTTGTATGAAATTTATAAGATTGTTGTAAGCAGCGATTGTTATTGTCAACAAAAAATGTTTTGTATCTGTTTAACGGGTGAGAAATGTCATGCAATACATGGCACTGGCATACAGCCAGTGTTACTCGACAGATTAAGACGAATCTATAGACAGCTCATTCATCAAAACCTATCGAGTCGTTTAGCCTATAGGAGGTTCTAAAAACAAATAATAAATGGCATGTAGTGTCCTCCGTATTGGTTTTTTGTTGACAAAGCATAGCCAGTGTCACTCGAAAACCAATCCATAGACACCTAATTCATCAAACTTTATCAAGCCATTTAGCCTGTAGGAAGTGAGAAACCAACCATACACACAAAGCGAAAAACATAACCCTACTTCTTCGCAGTCGAGTAAAAAGACGGAAAAAGAGAAAACTACTAAACAATGACTACTGTACTGTACCTTTGCCATTCTCAAAAACGGTTTCGGATTTCCCACTTGTTTCTCGTAGCCACGACCTGACAGTAACGTAATCGTGAACAAAACTTGGTATGTGGCACTTGAGCACTGCTGTGTTTCCTTGGATCACAAATTCATCGTATACTTGAACTTCGTATAGCTGCTTTACCACTAAAAAAAACCCAAAGTCATAAAAATCACTGAAAACACAGTATATCTCAACAAAAAAAACTTGAAATTAAAATTGTTGTAGTTTTACTTTTCTTTCACACTACCGTTAATGATGACATTCAAAAGTCAAATTAAAAGTGTCGTGTTTTTATCGACTTCAAGCTTGTAGCGACAACATAAAAGACAGTTGAAAGTGAGCAACAAAAATTCCATATTTTCTTAATTTGTTTTAAATGACCTCTGTTTACTCTCTTAAGCGGAGAATGGTAGGTTAGAAACTTAATTATAGTCATACTTGCATATTTTATGCCTTTGAACAATTAATCATCTACGATTCGCAGAGACAAAATCCACCAGTTTTCAAGTTAAACGAACATCGTCTTTTGAATGTTTCAACCTTTAGCTGAAAAATCCAAGTAGTGCAGAACATTTTTCTTTTCTACAATTGGTCTAGTTTTGGAGTGCTTTCCTGACACGCGAGTACGTAAGCCATCCATCATGATACCTCCTAATGTTCGAATGAGTTATTTATTTTAAGATTTAACGTGTTTTGATCAGACCTTGAAACGGTGATTTCAAGATAGATTTTCGTTGCGAGAGTTCTTCTTTAATAGCAAGTAAATTAATAAAAAAAAACACTTGAAAAATTGCGCTCCCATTTAATTTATTTAATACTACGGCCGGGAAAAACCTTTACTCATCTCTGGCACAAAAAGCAAAAAAAAGGCTACGCCAGGAAATTAAAAACAAATACAAACGAAAGAAAAAATAACAACCACCTGTAATCAAATCCAAACTCAAACTACCTGGTTACATACGACAATCAATGAGAAAGCACGCTCTTCACTCACGCGAACCACTGTTTAGTAAGACCAATCGCTGTTTCAGTGGATCGTTAACCGCTAGAAGAGGCAAGCATGGACACTGACCTGCTCGGACTTTGACTTCGCGACTGACAACGGCACCCAGCACATTGGAGACGATGCATCGGTAAATGGCAGCGTGCACATCTTGACGATAATCCTCGGCTCGAAACGGAGGAAAAAACAACGAACCATTGGTAAGCACCTGTCGCAACCTTGGCACGTATGTCACCTTAGTCCCGTCACTGTGAATCCATTCCGTCACAGGTGGTGGTGATCCACTCGCCACACAATCCACACGCTTCCCAGTTGTGTTGGAAAAGTCCACATGATTGAGAGGTTCGTGGGTGAGAATTGGTCCCTTGGGTTCTAGGCACAAACAGCTCCCTGAAGAAACACAGAGAAATGCACATGTAACACGCGAGACAGCACGGATCCCATTAGCGTCAAATAAGAATATAACGTCGAATTTCTTCCTAATGATCTAAGAAAATTCCACTCAATTTGCTTCTGAGTGTGAACGATGCGTCTGCTCTCACTTTCAGCGACAAACTGTGCCAACCTAATCACCAAGTGACAACGACCTCACTGTCGTCTTGGTCTTTTTTTGTGTGTGTTTTCACGAAGATTTCAACTTTAACCCACAATAGATTTTTGTTTTCCCTCGGATAACTTTATCCGAAGGAAAACAAATAAATACAGTCTGCTACTTTATCTTAATCTAATACTTTATAGATAAAATACAAATGACAAACTAATGACAGTTCAACACAATTTCGATTTTTTCGGTTTTTTTTTCATTATTATAGTAAACTAACTAGAAGAAAAAGGTACACCCGTTTTTGTTATTTTTATTATGACATTGTCATTGTACGTATATGGATCAAACCGGTGTAACTGACACCATGTGTAAAAAAAAATCAATACTTGTGCAAGATCTAGCTATCGGGCAAAGGAAGTCATACCCAACCAAGCCATGCACGAAACGTAAAAACCCATCGCTATGAAATATTACCTAGTGAACTGAGCTCGTCCTTCCGCTAGGTCTAGAAAGCATGACCACGTTGTTGTGTTTCTTTTCTTTAAGAAAACAACCCCTGTATATTATAAATGAGACGAGAGACGCCGAAGCCATGAAACGATGGTGGAAAGCATTCTCTTACGAGATGACGCGCCCCCTCACGAACACCTACCGTGGAAGCATGCACGATGAAGGTGTTCGTCACCTTTTCCTCGCAACTGACATTTATAGGCTTATTTGCTGTAGCTCGGATTTATTGCCAAGCGCACGAGGATGCGATAAGGAACAAAAAATACGAACGCGCGCGTGTATACAAAAAAAGCGCCGATCCCAATGAGACACCAAGATGCTGCTCGAATAGCGGAGCCTCCTCAAAGTAAAAGACGAGAAGCGTGTTGGTCGTTTCACGTCGACGACTTGTCTCTCCGAGCACGATTCGCGTAAACCCGATCTGCGCGCGAGGGGACGCTTTTACACGTCGTCGTTGTCGTCATCTTCTTCCTTCACGCGTTTAGCTTTCGCGAGTCCCAGGGTTCCCTTTCGTCGGCTGCGCTAAATTCAATTCCTGAAAAACACGGGCGAAAAACTATTCCATTCGGGTGGCGAGGCTCCCACCCCACTCTGCTATCACGTCTTCGGAATATTTTGCCCTTCGAACGTGTCGGAAACGAGAACCTGGCAAGTGGTGTTCGGGAACGAAAAACACGGTAATAGAACAAATAACAACAGTAATGGAAATGCAATAAAACTAGCAGTAGCCCCACTTCGATAAAAATAGATCAACATAAAACAAAATCAACGACGATCGACGGTAAGCATAAAGCAAAAACAACTTCTCAATAGGAAAAACACCGAGCTCAGTGTTTACGCGAATAATGCGAAGAAGTTGCGCACAAATAAAGATGAACCGATTGAGAAAAAGCTGGAGATGGCAGAATCCAAACTTTCACGAGCCATTGGTTTCGATCGATAAGTCAGTTATACATACCCTCCCTGCCACCCTCCCCCCTACTCTTTTACCTCGAAGCAGTTGCGCGACGAGCGTGAAGAAGAAGAAAAGCAAATGAGTCGTCGCCATCGTCGTCACCACGGACAGCAGCAGCCATAGCCACAAGCTCACGGACACGATTTGAATAGTCAAGTTACTCGCTGAGACAGCACCGAACAAACGTTTCATGTTTTCGATATTCACGGCACGTGGCTGACCCCCGAGTTTAAGCCTGGCGGCGGCATCGAAGAATGAACCACGACCGTCGTCGGCTTTTCGGCCAACTCGAATCGTTGTCATTCGCTCGTCCTCTGCTAGGAAGACGCGAAAACCCCTCCCCCTTCCCCCATTCCAAGACCGAGACAAAACGAGTAAAAAAAGTCGAGAGAGAAAAAAGAACGAACGCCGTTGCCATTTCAACATGGGTTCATCCACGAGGCCTTGTTTTATAGACTCAGTAAAAAAGCGAAAAAAGTTGAATCCAACTTTTCCATTAGGCGATTAAGCCCAGCCAAAGACAGCCATGTCGCGACGATTCGTTCGACTAACGCACCGAGCGATTCGAACACGCGGGCCAGCTTATGAACCAGCTTCCAAATTAGTCGAGCGTTATCGCATTACAAATTTCATCACGAGTTTACGACACTCGTTTTGTCTAGACTTCTTAGAGCAACTTTGCATTACGACGTCGGACCTTAACGCGAGACAGGGTCAGCCTGTCCTGTCATGTCCAACAGTTGTGGCTAAGTCAATTTGCTGCAGACCATGATGCGTCAACGTTTTCGACAACCGAGTCAAATGCAATCATGTTTCATCACCATTACACCAAGAGCATCAGGCTGTGACTCTTTAGTTGCTTAGCGAATAAACGTTGGCTTCGAGGCTCGACCAAATAATCTAAATAAATAAAATTCTTTTCATGTCTGCCTGTCTGTGTTCGCATAAATCCACTCTTATTATCTTCATGACATGCCATACCTCGATTGTTAAAAGTTTTATGACGAAACCGTCAAAACTGTCCTTGGTATACAACATCCCAATTTCAGAGTTTTGTTTATGTTTACGCTGGTATTGTTGAAACAAAAGATGTTAAAAATGAATTAAGAACAGGTTTATTGTTTACTACCTATAAACATATATTATTTTTATTTTATCTTACAGTCCGAAGGAACCAAAGATAACAATTCAGAGACACAAAGAAATCTTGTTTTTATTTTTGTTTTCTGTTGTATTTTCGATTCCCATTGGATTGTTTTATGTTAAATAAAAGATATTTATTTATTTATTTATAAATTATACGATCCAAAAAACCAGAAATACAAAGAACATAATTTCAATAATCGCAAAGGAAGGGAACAGTAAAAATAACATAAAACCAAAACATGTTAACTATAGTTTCTGTATAAGCAAACTGTAGAATACACTCGCGAATGGCGAAAGTTCATCGTACAAAACACTTTTTTTGACAAGTGGTACAATAGATAACAACAACTTGGAATGCTACCATTTATAACGCATAAAATAGCTACTACCTTGGTTGCGTTTACCTGCTGAGCACAGTGCATGGCTACAGCTTTTTCAAGCTTTACTGCATAACTCTAGTATAGGTTTTTATTTATTTTTATTTTTATTTTCAAGATTCACATCTTATAGAGATAGTTTAGATATACAAAAACACTACAAAATTCATCTGTGTATTAAACCTTGCAATACATAATTAAAAAAGTTTTTTATTTTTAAAATTAAGACAGGTGACTAGACATTTATTTTTACTTAGGAAGAGAATTTTCCTAATTGGTTTGTTTATTTATTTATTTATTTATTTATTTATAAAAAATAAATAAATAAATTATGTAAATATCCCGTTAAGTCCAGCGAGACCACAACATATATTAAGGTATAACGATATTATTATTATTATTATTATTATTATTATTATTATTATTATTATTATTATTATTATTATCTGATCTGCCGTCTTGCGTCGCCAACTCAGAGATCCTCATGTATGCT
>JAQIWH010004490.1:0-16874 GCA_034695005.1 Cryptops parisi | reverse complement strand
GGTTCAGTTTAGGGTCTGACACCGCGGGGGCAGGTTTTCTCGGGGCACTCCCGTTTCCTCCTGCTTCATAAAACCCTATTCCATGTTTATCATCCTCATCTCATCGTCATTTCTGCATTTCTAATTTAAAATAAAGTCTGAGGGCCAAATGACATAGCTGTAAAAGCCAGTCGGTGCCCTCGTTAAACCCCAAGTACCTCACGAACTTTTCGATTTAGGTTTTTTTTTCACATTTTATCAAAATTGTTAATGTAAATTTTCGTACGTTTAATTACAATTTTTATCGTTAGAAACGTTACTTAACCAGACATTGTTTTTGTTTTTATATATATTCACGTACACCATGTTAAAAAAAATAAAGGACATCCAAGAAAAAAAAACGACTTCCAAAATTGGACAGAAAAGCGTGTTGACACGAATTTTGCGGGTTGTTTTATGGTAATGTGGTATAAATGTTACTAAAAAGAAAGTGGAGGAAAAAAAATATTAAAGGGAAGGACGATTTAGAAGCTTAGGTAAAGGAGTTGGGAACGTCGTGTTGGTAATAGATGATGGCACTTCTGGGACGTAGGTGGAGAGAGAAGGCAAAAAGATGGAATGTCAGCAGCTGAAAGAGAAGGCAATGGGGACAAGAAAAGAACAAGAGAGAGAGGAGAATGGGACAGAGTTTTCGAAAAACGAAGAGGAAGGTCAAGAACATTATAAATCACTGAACGAGACTTATGGGGGGACAGTATATAAAAATAGGACACGACAGACTTAACTGGGCTTTAAGCAGCAAGAAGATGATTGTTTTCTTCGTTGTTTTCCATGACTTAGGTTCTAGACAGGCACTTGTCTTTGAATTAAGTTAAATACGTGTGCTGTGTGTATGTTTATATATATACACTTTAATGCTGTGTTATGTGTATATATACACGTATACTAGTAAAGAAAAACTCGTCTTTCGACGGGTATAGTACTTTACAACCATCGTGTAGCGTTTGAAAGTATCATTGAAATATTTATTTAATTTTAACTGTAGGCCAACAAACATTTTCTTTGGAGTTTTAATGTAGGCCTACTGTATTATAAATTTAGGGATATTTCATGATACAATGTCTGGCGTCATTTGTATTTATTACCACAAACCGAGAAACCTGGCTTTTAAACTTTGGATTTGAAACCTGTATAGAGTGATTGGCACAGCCAATCACTATACAGGTAGCAACATCTACACTGCTCCAATAGCAGGTTGCGTTTAAACTTATTGTCGAGGAAACATTCGTTGCGGACAGACAGACATTTTATAAAGTGTTAGTTGAAAACCCGTCACCAATGACGAGTTATAGGTTTATTTAAATTTTTCATCTGAATCCAATAAAAGAATTCTAACTTTGAAATTTTGCGCGGTTGCATGCCATTGGGTGGTGTTAAGCCAATTAGTTATAGGTAGACAGCCATGCATTAGCGAATTATTATAGTAGATGATGATGACGCACACTTTTAAAGAGTTCGAAAATTACCTTGAGCGCTGTAAAACACAAGAGCTGGAATGGTACGTCTTAAACGAGTTTCACTGTATTTGTTATACAGTTGTCATTATAAGTTACCAGTAGTATCAGAGTATTGGGGTTTTTAAAAAAAAATGAAGGCTAGGGGGTTTGAAAAGTTTTCCTGAAACTGGTTTTCGCTTGACTAGCGCCAAGATACGCTTAGTAAAAGTTGTGAGTCAATAATTCTCGAGCTGGCACTGCCAACGTTCATTGAACCACGCCTCACTTACACCTTCGTCCATCAAGCTTAGCCTATAAATTAAACCGAGTGTTTACTGACTTTTAGGGATAAAGAAAACAAAAAAGTATATACCCCCAACTCATTTGGAGCAATGAAAGAGCTCTAGAACAAAGAGATATTTTTTTTTAGAAACAATGTCTCCTGTTATTGGTTTTTTTTTAAACGGTCGTGTGATATTATAGACAACTGTAAGTTTTGAAATTGGATATGTACAAGTTTAGAAGTAAACAGAGATGGTTTTAGTTGAGGATAACATAACACGTTTTTTTTTTTATAAAGATGGATATTTTTTTTTATTTATTTAGTTTTTGTATGTGTGGTACTGTCTGACAAAACACGTGTCTTCTTGGTGGCATATGTTCTTCTCATGGTGAACAACCGTGAAACAAGTCGGATTCTTAAGATGAGACAATTTTGGGACATTGCGTCTTTTCTTTTTTTTCTCCTAAATAGAAGATTTTTTTTTTCAAATACAATTTTCTAAAAAAAAAAAAAAAATGGTTAGGGGAGAAAAACTTAAAATAAAATATAGAAAAAAAGAAATTGTCATTTTTGACAAATTCGAGAGTGACATTGACGTTTCTCGGAATTTTGCCTTCAAGGTTGATTCCTATTTTGTACGAATTCATTTCCAATTATCTCGATGTTTTATGTTTACGAGATGGATATCGTTATTAATTTGTTACATCCGGGAAACTGGGTGTAAAATCTGTAGAAATAAATCTCACGTTATCAGCTTCCAAAGAACATATGGATGGAAATATCTTTGACGACGAGCAAATGGGGTCATAAGGATGTTGATGGTTATTTTTTCTTGTGTGTTTTTCTTTGGATTTTAATCTGATGAAACTTATATAGTTTATCTAATATGTTTTTTCTTCTTCTTCTTCTTGTGTCGTTGTTGTTAGCATTTGCTTTTAGTGGAAATGACACTAAGAAAAGTACGGGTGAAATTGGGATAGGTTGTTAATGTGAACGAATGGTTCTTTGCGGTTTGCCTTTTCGGTAATTTCCAATAGGAAAGGCTGGAGGCGAAAACGTGTTGCAAATAAATCACTCGGTCCAGTTTACGAGGAGTTTCTTTGGGCTGGCTGATTTACAACACCAACTGACTAATTGGACACATTCAACAGTATTGCCAGTTTCAAAGGAATATACTGCGCCGAAGCAATAACTTGTCTTGTGCAATGTCCGACTCCTTGCATTCTCTCTAATGGGGAGTTAAACTTTAGTCTCGAATTTCTTCTCATTTTCACTCTCTTTATTTTTATCATCCTCCACTAAACCTTTCGATTTCACTTAAAACAAAAAAAAATGTAGTAAATCCCGCTTAAGACGGTGTTTGACCTTCTTAAATGGGTCAATTTCTTTAGCGAGAAATGGCTTTAAAATGTTATTTGTTTTATTTTTGTATAAAAAGTGATGAATACATAATTTTTTTTCGTGTAAAAAAAACAGGGTTTAAAAATGTCATCTTGATTGATAAAGGATTGAGTCATTTTTGTATAGCGTAGTTAGTAGATGACTATCTGACGTCACGGTTGATGGGTTGGAATTGTCGAGAAAGTATAGATGAACAGGTGCATTTGTGTGGATAGAAATCTTGCATCACCTGGAAGTCATAATTTGGTCGGAAGTTGAGGAAAAAATATGGGCGTCCAGCTATTATTAGACAGCAGTTCTTGTCATCGACACGTCGTTGTTGGTCCATAATTCTTCTCGGAATTTCGTCTTCTTTGGATGAACTGTGTGTGTACGTGAGGGACACTCTTTGTCCCTGATCATAAAACAGCCAAATTCAGTTCGCTAGGGTTTGGAAGATAGATTCCTAACCGTCCAAAGATGCCATTCTAGGTAGTAGTAGTGTCCCCTAATGAAGTGCAATAAATAAACCCACCAAAGAACTTCTTGTCTTGGAAGCAGCTTTTCCCAAGAATGGTTTATTTATCCCTAGATAGAATCAAGAAGTGGATTTGTAGAACTGGATATATGAGGACATAAGCTTTTAATCAATTGCAGTATCAGGAAGTTCTCGATTTCCTTCAAAAAATTTGTTATGTGCGATTTTGCGATGAGATACCTAGATACTCGTTATATGCAAAATTTTTGCTATTATGCGGTTTTGTGCAGTTAGTAAGTTACTAGGTAACACTAAAGTATTTGAATTTCATGAGAATTTTGATAAATGCGTTATGCGAGAACTTAATCTTATAACTGTATAATAATTCTAACTGATTCTAACTGTATAATAATGAAGACAAGTCATTCATTCATGTTAAAATCTTGAATTTTATCATTTTTTAAATGAAATGGAACTATCATCTTACTAAATAAAACCCAAAAATGACTTTGTTTTGCTGATTTGTTGGTGAATTTAAAAGTTTAAACAATAAAGGCAACAATAAATAAATTAATAAATGCTATATTTTTGAATTAATATGAAATTCATTTAAAATTAATATGAAATTCTCGCGCTATCTATGTATTGTTGCGTCGGGTCGTTTACATTTAAATTTCAAATAGCATTCATTGTTTTTTCAACGGGTTTAAGCTAGTTCATATATAAATAAAACCATGATCCTATACGTGTCCATTGTTGACAATGTGAACAGCAATATAATTTAAAAGACGGTGATTATTGTTTAAATTATCACTCAGTCTTGCATACTTGCCTCAAAACATAACGAAATCAAGTGTAAATAGCCTTTTTTATTTTGAAGCGATTCATTGAAAACGTGCACAACTAATTGCTAAAAGCACGTTTTCAAGTGACTTGCCTCAAAACATAGCAAATTCAAGCATTGTTTAACTTATGTCACGTGATCTTGAACGTGAGCGATAAAAAGCCGCGTTACATACAGATACAGTGACAGAACGAACGTTTTAGCAGGATTTTGAAGACTCGATTTATCTTTACGTATTTCTTGGAATGGTGGAATTTATACGGCATTTCCGATAAACTATATATTTTTTATCGTGGTTTTTATATATTTATACTTTTACTTTTTTTATATAAAAATAAAGTGTCTTTTTTGTGTTGTAACTGAAAACCCATTTCCTCACTTAAAAAACTCCGAAAAACACAGATAATTTAGAAGTTGGGTGTCTGGTTCGAATTTGTTGCCATCAAATAGCTATAATTTTTTATTTTTTTAAATATATGTAATATATATTTATTTAATTTCTCATTACTTTTTATTTCAGATGAATTTTTTTCTTATTGTAAAGCTCAATATTTTATTTTTTTTGACACAAGATAAAATATTTTCTTTATACGAACGTTAATCGTCTTTTATTACTTCAAAACGGTTTTTCGTTTACACTAGTAAACATTATTTTCTTTTATTTTCTCTCTTTAAAAGTCATAAACCTCATTTTCTTGAAAAATTTATGTAAACACGACCATTTTTTTTAAAGAACAGGATGGTTTATAGTTTTAAGGGTTCGAGAAATTCAATTTTCTTGTCCATCATGTTGGAGATTGTGAAGATAAAATTTCTTAAGAAATTGCTGACTATGGTAAAAAACAAAATTGCTTCTACTTTGGTCTATGGCCAGGAAATTGCTGCTTTTACACCAAAACTGTGTTAATTGATTTTATTTGGACTTTAGCTGAGGTTTTATTTTTGTTTTTGGTCAAACTATTTTTTTTAGACCTTTTGTTGATTTCAGTTTTGGCAACCCATAGACCTTTTAGTAGTACATTTGAGTTTAGCAATTTCGTAAGTTTTTTGACAAATTGACTGGCGTTTAAAGGGCGTTCGTTGCACTGAAGTTATTTCTGTTTTTAAACTGATGAGGTTGAAAAATATTTTGTTTTTTGTTATTTTATACGTTTCAGATGGATGGGTTTTTTATTTTTATTATATTTTTGGAAATGTTGCAACTTTGGGAAGTTTTTGGATCAGGATTTTGGTGTGTAGTAGATTTCACTAGCCACTGATATGAGGGCGCTGCATGGCTGTAGTTTAGGTTAGTTCAAAGTTAAAACAAACAAAAGATGGTATTAATATATATGTATTTTTAAATGTACATTAATATTAATCGAGTTGTACAGCATTAGTTTATTTATCATATTAAAATAATAAGTTTTTAACTAACTTAACCTACAGACATACAGCGCCCCCATATCAATGTCTAGTCGTTAACGTAACTAAAGTTTGTAAAAATCAGTCAGTGTGTTTGTGATTAAAAGTTAGCCTCTCATAGTAGGGTTTGTTGTTGGAATAAAAAATGTACAGGGTGAGCTTAAATTAGCTTTCACATTTAAAATGCTTTTTAAACATGCTCTTTATATAGTTTGCTGTCATATACAGAAATTCGGTTTTGATTTTTGCATGTTTCAACTTATGCGTATTGAAACTTGTGCAATCTCTGAGTAATGTCGATATTTTAATTTATGCGTGTTTTGATTTCATATGCCTTTTGTTTTTTACATTGAACTCACGTAGTTTTTGATTTATGCGAAGGATTTAAGGAGTTCTCGTTTTATGCGTTGTTTGGTACATTGGACTATAGAGTATATTCTCATAAACGACTGTAGATGGCAGTATACGTTCAATTCCCAGCTTGCTCACTTATTCACAAACTCACAAGTGAAATTAATATAAAAAGTAAAAAAACTAATTTGTTAAATTATCTTTAAAATGTGGACGCAAGATTTTTTGTTGATAAATAATAAGCGCTTGTGTGGTTTAAAATATTTATTTTTTACTGACATAATGATTCTCCATAAAAGTGATAGTTATATTATATTTTTTATAAATATGTAATCAATATTTATATATTGGATCCTTTGGACCCAATGGCCCGTTCTTAAAATAAATAAATAAAATAAATAAAATATTTAATACAAATACTGTATCTTGTAGTTTATGAATTATATATATTTACAAAAATGTATTTTATTTTGTAATATTCATTACTTTCTGTATAAAATAGGTGAATTGTGGCACAATAGTACATTTTGGTAACATTTTTAAATATAAAAAGATAAAAAGAAAATCACAAATCGATATCTGTTTCCGTTTTTTGCCACAGTGCAGCGGCACTAGTTCCGTTTTCTGCTAGCTTTTCTGTTTTGTGTTTCTGCGTCTCCTCTCTTCTGTTGTCTTCAAGCACTAAACACTACACTTGGTGAATTATCGATATCTATCATGCAAATAACCTGTTTTGTTTTTGTTTTTTTTTAAAAAAAGAAAAACTGATGCATCGTTTTATCGTTATCATCATTATCTTTTGATGGTTTTCGACAAAATGACACACGTTGGGTTTCTGGCAATTGCCACCATAACTGCAGCTGTCTTCAGCAATTAAGAAAGCTCACTAACTTAATCCTGGTTTTTGTTATTTTCTTTTTCTTTTGCGTTTCTCCCCGTTTTCGTACCCTCCACTGGTGAGATTAAAACAGACGTATTTTTTCTTCTAGTTTTTGTTTTTTTTCACTTCGTCTAACAAAACTGTTTTCTCGGTGTTAGGTATCCTGCTTGACATTGTAGGCCTTCTTACCACATGTGTTGCATTGTACGATGAAGAAGAAAAAGTTTAAAATTGATGTTTCATACTGTGTTATAGATGCAAAGATTACGAATACCACAACATGAAGAATAAGAAGTTACTACAAAAACAACGTGTTGTTTTTGTAATAATGTTTGTGTACAAAATCGCATTAAATTTCATCGATTTAAGCATTTTAGCATTTAAGCAAATGCTAAAAATAAAGGATTTTTTTTTCGTGGTCATTTAAATTTGATCATATGGCTGTTACCGGCAATGTATAAAATCCAGGCATTCTAGAGAATACTTAATCGCTTTTGGCAAAGTATGAAATAACGTCTTGTATAGGTTAGTTAACAACAGTTTCTCTAAAAAAAATTAAGTTTAAATTTAAATCTAACCTAAAGTCTTGTATAACGTAATGATTCTAATGCTAATTTCATACATTGCCTAAAACAGACTTGACTTTGTACAGAATGCCTGGATTCTATTATTACCGGTAACATGGATATTATAATGATCACGTGTTCATTGTTTTAAATTATCACGTGACTATTGTTTAATTTGATTACATGATCATTATTTGAAATGATCACCTGACCATAGTTAACATAATTATCGCTTAAATGACCATTGTTTAAATTAACGCAACAGTTTTAAAAAATTTAACACCTTATCCTTGATTCAATAACCTACCATTATACAGTATTAACACAAAATTGAAAATTCACTTTCTTGCACTTTAATTTCGTAACGCATGTTACAGATTCAATGACGGGAAAATGATGAAAAAAAAATACTTCAATTAAGTTCCTATTTTTGTCACACGATGGCGTGTCAGTTGGTTTTGGCTATACTTTACGTACGGTTAACAACCAGTTTAAACGAATAAGCGTTTAAAACACTAAACTATTATATTGTTTAGAGACAGGAAAAAGTTGTGAAATAAATCAAACAAAAGTTGATAAAACGGTTATTTCATATTGTTATTAGTTATTTTTACGACGCAACGTATTTCTTGTATTGTCGGAAGATGAAAGAGGCAAAGAGGCGTCACACGTTCGGGATTTTTTAGCTTTCCCGAAATATCCATGGAATAACGAGTATCATCATTCATTGCTGTCATTTTCTTGCTGAACACAACGACCATTAAGTGTCTTCAATGCACCGAGGTTAGCTTCACTCTTTTGAGATTTTTCACTATGTGCAATAGTAGTGGCAACAGCTGCTTCCAAGAAAAATCAGCAGCCGAAATGTAAATATGGGGCCGTTATTAAGTTGAAATACCCATTTTCTCCATTTTTATATAGCATTAATGTTGACACACCCTGCACCTTCCACTGTATGAACACACTCCATTGTATGTACTGTAGTTTATGGTCCATGAAATACGAACGATTGCAACATATTCTTAGTTTTTTTTTAATAGGTTTTTACAATCTTTGGGTTTTTAAAACAATGATTACGTGTTGGATAATTATTATTTAAACAATTGGTCACGTGATGAATTTCAACAATGATCATATGTTAAACATCCATCACGTGTTAATTTTGACTCCATTGGAGTGCTGCTCTTAAAATAAATAAATAAAGAAATAAATAAATAATTTAAACAATGGTCACGTGTTCAATTTTATATTCAAAGTTATAAGCATTAGTTGTACAATGTTGTTCAAATTTGAACCGGATTTTCTTTGATCATTCGCACCTTGTCCTAATGTTTGAGCGTGCAATTGAACATTGTCAATTTAGTATTTTTTTTTCGTTAAATAACAGATTTTAACACATTAATGACAAAAGATACAAAATTCTTTTTGGTTATAAAGTTAATATTGGTTTCAACTCGATTGGTATCATGAAACGAAAAATAAAAATGGAGTTTTTCGAGTTGAGGCATTTGCATTCATTACCACGCACTAGCCTTTCCATCAATTAAGAGTTTGCTTAATGGACGAAACTTTTTCCGCCAAGACACTTTTCTTTACCTCATTCATCATTCACTCGGTTATTTAGTAAGGAAAGTGAAATAATAACGCGTTTCACACTGTTGCCAGTTACTTACGGATGAATGCCTTGACCGAGGGACTCATTTATTATGTTCACTTTGGGTGTTGAATTATTTTGAGTAAAAAGAAGAAGAAGAAGAAGAAATTTGTGTTGCCTACATATTTCATAGTTGATGTTTTATTAACTTTGGAGTGGTTTTGGTCACTTTTCTCTTCTCGCTTTTCTCCAATACGAAAAATGCCTCGTAAATCAAAATACCACAGTTTTATAAAGTGCGAGAATGAAGTCAAAATGAGTAAATGTATACAATAACGAAAACACGACACTTTTACGAGTTGCGAGGTGTTGTTCCACTTAATGCACTTACAAACACGCATTATTAATGTTTTGGCAAAGGAGGCGGTTTACAATAGTCAAAGTCAACGGAATGTTTCAAAATGACACATTTCCTAATTTAATATATTTTGTTAACGATATCGTAAAGTAGACCTATCTCTATAACCTCGTGTTCATTATTTTTTATTGTATAATATACAATAGAGGAGAATAATGTACAATACCGGTACTTGTGAGGTTATACAGATACGAATTATGCAAAACGTAATGAGGATCAATATAGTTTTTTTAATAAAACTATACTTTCTTATTAAATTAAATAAAAACACAAATAAAAAACTAGGCATATTATCGATTTTTTAGCTAAAAGAAAAACGGGCGTAGGGTGAAAGGAGGATAAACGTGGAAGATTTTTGTGCAGCCAGAAATTACTACGGTACCAAGTATGATGATGCGATATTGAAGGAACGTTGTGGAAATGAAATAGAATCGAGTTTCGTATTACACGAATGGGCACTGGAGACGGAACAAAAGAAAATAAAACGATTTAAATGAAAATGAAGGTTGAACCCCCAAAAGTGAAAGAGATGGTCGTCGTCGTTGAGAATTTCGATGTTTCAGTTCCCTCCTCGCGATGTGCTTGTGCTTCTTATTCTTCTATCGGTTATCTTTGGTAATGTCTGTATTTGTATGCTGCTTGGGCCCTATCAAAATGTCTACTTCCAGATTGGAATCTACGATTGGGAGTTGAGGAGAAAGAATTATTATTCAAGAAGAGAATATCAAACATTATGTGTAGAGGAGATAAATTTTTTATTTATATTGTTTTATTGGTTGATTTTATTATAAAATAGAGATGTCTTTCTTGGGTTGATTTTAAAAGATGATACAGTTTGAATAACATGTTTACTAAATCGAGGGATCATAAAATTATAAAAATAAAAAAAATATGCCACATTTTTTGTTAGCCGAGATGTCCGCTTGTGGCGCTAGTGGGCAAGTCTACTTGTAGATGTACTTGTACAAGTAATAAATAAAATTAATTAAAGTAAAATAAATAAAAGTATTAATTTTAAGATTACTCTACACTAGCGCTACAAGCGGACGTCTCGGGTAACAAAAAGGACCACTAAGAATAATATTTTTTTACAGTGTGATTACAGTATATTTATTTAAATGTATTTTTAATATTATAAGAGTTATAACATTTTATTTATTTTTTATTGTAAATTTGACTACAGCATTTATTTTGTAGAATGCAGTATACGTGAAATTTGTGTGATTGTCAATTTTTTGGTATTATTATATTTTTATTTAAAAAAATATCAAGTTATACTTTTTGAAAATTAAAATTTTTGTTTTATATCTATTTTGAAAAAAAAAAGTTATATGTTTTGATTTGTTTGTTTTTTAAATTAAACTTAAAAATCTTTGTCTCATCTTGTATAAACCCATAGTCAAATTGAAATAGAAACTAGCTTATTGAATTTTGGTTATATTAGTAACCAAATATGACTTTTTAAAATTTTTCAAAACTTTTCAACAAGTTCAAAAACATTTTCATTACCGGTATTCTTTTAATTCGTATTATAATGTTGAAACATTTGATTCTGTGAGACAAACCAAACGATAATTTACTCTTGACATTATGAATAGGGTTAAAAAAATGAATTAATTTAATACCAGAAACTTTAAAACTCTAATTTATTCAAAAAGTCATATTAAAACAAAGACATTTAAAGTGGAAGTGGTATCAACATTTTTCACTAACAAAAATGACACCAAATAGCTGCGTGTGTAAAAATGTCGCCATTTTCTCATTAACTCGGATTCTTCATCAAAACTTTTCACTCGGAAAATTCCAACTGTTACTTGAACCAGTGCTGTAGTTTGGGCGCAACTAAAACGCGATGGGACTGTTCATCATTCTTAAAAGACCAAAACTCCATTCCCACCACCGTCGTCTTAACAACAAAAGTGTGACATTTTCCCATAATGACTCCAAGCACCATATTATAATTTATTTAACTAAGCATTTAGTCGCTCGCTATTACGACGACATCATCGATGATAAACACGCTGGCTGGTCCACGAGTTCAAATCGGTTTTTCTTTCAAACTCAGGACACATAACTCAGAGTTGGGTATTACAAAAGATTGGTGCTAAAGTGGGAACGTGCTCGCAGCTGCAACTCTCGGTGTATATAGAACAGTCCTAGTGGTAATACGTATAGAGATAGATACAGTAGGGGGTGTAAATCTTTGTTGTTGGTTAGTTTTCTCCCCAGGACAGGGACCTTCTGGACGTCCCATTGTTCCCTACCCGAATGGTTTTTGGAAAGAAGACACTATTTACTAAAGCCACATGCTTGGTACGTGCCGTTATGGCTCTTACTATCACTACTAGTGGTTCCCCCGATGGTAGTATATAAACTGGAATCAACGTGGCCAGACTGGGGGGCGTGGTTATTTTTTTCACACTCATGAATGCGAGAGACGTGCGAAAGGTTTAGATGGCGCACAGTTTGTCCTTTTATGTTAACATATTATTCATGACGTTCCCTTTTCACCCCCCCCCACTCCCCCCGTATATGAGGGAGGTATAACGGAGAGGTATGTTGACGAACGTAGCAACTGGAAACTGTGCGGGTTTTTGATGTCGTATTTTTTAAATGTTCAACCGTGGAACTTTCAGTATCCATCTAGTTCGCACGTTTGGATAAATGGAGTAAAAGAAATCAAGCGTTGGCCGTTGGCGCTCAAATAAAACTTCTGCTTAATACTGGTACTCCAATGTGTTGGTGCTCCAATCACTGATATTAGTCATGCGTGATTTTTATTGGTTGTGTGCGTTAACTGGAATTCTAGTTTTGAAATTTTGGGTTGTTTATTTTATTTTGTTTTGTGTTAACTAACGTTACGAGTTTTAACACTAAATTTTGTATTTATGCTTGATTATGTTTTATTTGTTGACTTCCATTGACACTGTCTCGAAATGGTAATGTTTCAGTCATCGTCCATAGGATTGCTGAAATGCAATCCTATTGCGTTTGGACATCAGTCATAGATTAGAATAAAATTTGATTAAGTTACGATATATGAATGGATTTTAAGCCATGGTCTATAAACCTTAATCTTTATGTTATAAACAGTAAGCCTCTCTATTGATGAACTACTTGAATGCGTCAATACTAGTTTACTAGTCGTATAGACCGAAATAAAAACGTAAACTCTACTATTTATGTATAGAAGTACTGAATCTATAGAATCGAACAACTCCAACGTCAGTACCGGTAAGGTACTTTAAAAGGACTTATTCGTATTTACCTCGTTATGATTTGGACATGTTTTTGTTGTCGTCCCACAACAACTTCCAAACCGGGTGTCATTTGTGTCTTCAATGTTGGCAAAAGCGAAAGAGGAGGGGGGGGGGTGTCAGTTGACATCAACACAGACAGCCATAGGAAAAGGGAGGGTGGAAAGAGAACAGAGAAAGAGAGAAAGAACGACCAATGGGGAAGAGTCTTTTGGAAACGCTTACACCCTACAACAATGGCCACCCCACCAGCGAGGTTCATGCCTCACTGTAGGTGGCGCTGCTAAAGTGCGCCTTAGAACTGAAAGCCAACACAAGGCGAAGGTGCCGCGTTTAATCTGCTTACCCGCTGGCCTTTCTGTTGCATGTTTCAAGACATGATTTACGAGTTCTGGACCGCGTTTGTTACCCAAAGAAAAGCGACACATTGAAAATATACATACATATATACACATATATGTATGTACGTATACTATAAGTAAGATGGCGGCAGTAACCCGAAATGCGAGATGTGGAAGACGCAAGGGGTCAGACGAGGACCTCTTCGTGGTCATTCGAATGTCGAGTTTTTATGGGTCATTTGTGGTTGCAATAAAACAGAGATAATAGAACCATTGATGGTTGTATTAGACTGCGGCAGCTATACGAATCAATCGTGAATGCTGCTGTTAGTGTTATTATAGTGGCGGTTTAGTTGTTGTTTTTTTTTTGTTATTGTTTTTTTTATTATTCTATGAAATAATTTTTTGTTGAGCAATAATAGACCTAGTTTCACTCACGTTTTACTCATGAGATAGAAGATTATACTCACTAAAAAAGAACATTGGTTCTACGTGATTGGGTTGATATACTGTAGGTCGTTCAAATTAATTTAAAAATTGATTTGGTTGAATTTTTATGATTTATATTCTACATTCTCCTTCCATCTTAACATGCGTCAACATTATGGAGTAAAACGGTGAGGTGTACCTATGTACATAATTGCCAAGTTTTTGTGTGCCCGTCAGGACTCAGGTCACTCGTAAACGGAACGCTCTAGCGATACGACATCACTACACAGCGTTCTGCTGTGAATTTGTAAATCAACGCAACTATTTTCAACTGTCCATGTCGTATCGATTTCGAGATCGGGAAATTAGAAATTTAACATTTTGTCATTGAGTGGTTATGTGGATGATTATTACATGAAGTATTTATTTATATTTATTATTATTAATACTGCATCCGAAATGGATAAATGGACAACACAACAAGAAAAAGTAAATAATATGCAAACTTAAAAGCATTAAGAAGCTATCATTCATAAAAAAACATGGGCTTCATAGCGAAAGGGTATCATAGCCACGGGGTATCATAGCCAGGGGTATCATAGCCAGGGTATCATAGCCGGGGTATCATAGCCAGGGTATCATAGCTACTTAGCCACGAACAGCATTATGCCATGATATTTTGAATCTATCGTTAATGGTTATGAACGCTCTGCAGACAACTCTGATATTGTTTAAACAATAGCCCGTTTCTACGATTTTAAAACAAAATAAAAATCCACGTTCGAAGCACGGTCTTCACAAGTAGAGTACTAACTAGAGCTGACTAGAGGTCCACCTAGTTACAAATTTGACTATTTTTCTCTTCCTATCATAACAATAAACACAACAGCCCTTTACGTGTCAGGTGGTGTCACGTGACGATGCTGAGCCACTCAGAGCGTGCAAAACAAAAGAAGATGGAATGCATTCAGATTGGAGTCTTTTAGTTATAAAGATAATATCAATAATAATGTTTGGCGAACTAGGTCGCTGGGTCGCTGTTCACCTCTGATATTAATAGCGTAAGCGGAGATTTTCTCTCTCCACCCAAGTTTCGCGCGCTTCTCAATTGTTGTCTTCCAGCAAGTAAAATGCTTTTTATTAATATACTTTAGCGTAGGTTTTAAGTATTGAAAAAAAGTTTTTTTAAATACAAGATATCAGGTACCACCGGTACTTGATTTAGTTGTACTTCCTGATTGCAGGAATCCTTTTTTTATTGTACTTGGTTTGCTGCTGTGTTCAAACACCTTCATATTTGATTTTGTTGAAAAATGTTATATATGATTTTTTTTACCTGAGTGTATTGAACAGTAGCGTAAAAAGTTCCCATGCTTTTAAAGCTAAACCTGAAACTGAGGTTAAAAATAAATTGCTCGCTTGCTGAAAGTTTTAAGCCCCGGAAAACTGTTTGCTCGTAAAATTACTGAAAATTTGTTGGTTCGTGAATCTATTGCCTAATGTGTTAAATGCTTTAGATTCTATGGGAAGGTGGAAAAAAGGAAACGCTATCAGCCCTGTAGATTAGCTCCATAAATCTGGATTTTAACGCTGAGAAGGAAAACGAGGCAAAAGCTCGAGGAAGAGCCGTTTGGACGAATAGTAGTAGTAATAATAATATTAATAATAATAATCTTATGCATGAAAACACTGGAACGCAATTGCATTCTTATCACGTGTAAACAGTGAACTATGACGCCAGCGTCAATTAATCACAGCCCAATTAATGAGCGTATTAATTTTGCGGTTGGATGGTTCGGCTCCCAAGTTTGGGTCTTCTATTTTTTTTTTCTTCTTCGTCATTCTCTCGCCCAATTGTTTACGACCGAGGGAGAGAAGCGACAGTTGTAGTCAGGGAAAACAAGTCATCGAAAACGTGAGGGAAAAAGTCCCGAAAATTAAGGCCAATCAGGAGTGCAGTCAATGAGAAAATCCCTCGAGGCACCAAACAGACGGATTTTCTTCTTCTTCTTTTCGGAAGTCTTTGAAGCGTTCGACTGTGACACAAGTTTGCACTGCGTGTGTGTGTTTTTTGGTAAAATGGAAACGTATTTTTGGTAAGGTACACTATTGTGAGACGAAATGTAAGATGGCTGAAATAATGGGGGGTTGAAAAAAAAGAGTTTTGGAAAGTCGAAATTAAGGGTAAAGATTGGCAAAGTGCCAACGTGGCTTGTTCTCGATGTCGAGTTTTCACTCACTGCTAATTCTGCAATTTATGAGGTTTTTTTCCTTTTTTCTTTCACTTTTTGGCCTGCTTGCTTAGGAAATGAGGTGTAACGTTAGTCTTTTTTTTTCTTTCCAAAAGAGATTATCTTATAAAATGGTTGCTCAATGAATACCAAATGAATCGACTTTCTCCTATTACAGTTACCTGCGCTATAATACTCCTACCAGAAATTTGATGTAATGTATACATATTTCCGTACATATGACTTTATCCATTTTCATTACACACTTTGTATTAGCTTCACACTTGTGAGTGACTTTGTCAGTTAACTGGGAATTGAACGTATACTGGCACCGACAGACGTTTATGATTTATTTACAATATTTTATTTATTTATAATTAGACACTCAAATGAGTAAACAAATACAAACACATACAAATACATAAAATCAAGTAAACAAAACATAGGTAAATAATTTTTTTAAAAATATATTTACAACCCAAAGTACAGTTAGAGTGTAGACATGTAAGCGGTAATTTTCTAATAGATATTGGCAACTGATTCCATATTTTAATCGAATTAAAGAGAAATGATAATATACTGTAATAATAAATTAATGATAATATACTGTAGGTAGCCTTATAGTCCAATGGACAAAAAAATCGTATAATGTGAGAACCGCATAAATCGGACAAGTCGAATGAAGCAAAAAAATCGCACAAATCAAATCCAAAATAGCAGAAATCGAAAATGGAATTACTCAAAATTCGCATAAATCCAATAACTCAAAGATCGCGTAAATCTAAATTCGCATAAAGCGAATCAAAGCGTATTCTTAAAAAAACGTTTTCAATGTAATAATGAAACAAATACCATAATACCATAACAAGTTGGAACTCTTTACCAACAAGAATTCGAAAACTCTCTTTAGTTTGTGTAAACAACATCTGTTATCATAATTGTA
>JAQIWH010004489.1:0-16877 GCA_034695005.1 Cryptops parisi | reverse complement strand
TATGGCATACATAAATGTCATCCTCCCAGACTGACCTGCAGCATGCACTCACTGAACAGATTTGGGCTCGAGTGTGAATTGGCCTCCATGAAAATCAACACTGCTAACACTGAGACATTGATGTCTCGAAAACCGGAACAATGTGCCCTGCATGTTAGTGGGGCCCCATTGTCCCTGATGGAGAAGTTCAAGTACATCGAGGTATCGTCCTCGAGTGATACAAGGGTGGAAGAAAAAATCGATAAACGAGTGGCTACTGGCTGGTGCAGTCACACATCAGCTGTATCGAGGAGTCATTTGTAGGTGGAAGTTAAACAAGACAAAACTCTCCGTTTTTCTATTCAATCTTCCACCCTGCCCTCACCTATGGTCATGAGCTCTGGGTAATGACCGATATAACGAGATTGCGGGTTCAAGCAACCGAGATAATTTTTTTACACAGGTTCCAGGACGCACTCTGCTCGACAAAGTGCGGAGCTCTGTAATTCGAGAAAGCCTTAAAGTTCAACCACTACGTCTCTGGATAAACAGATCTCCAATGAGATGGCTCTAGCATGTCCTGAGAATGCCTCGAGGAAAGAAATGCCTACCGAATCTGCGACACACGTCCAGTCGACAAAAGGCTTAGAGGGGGACCAAGAATCGGATAGCGAGACCAGCTCTTCAAAGTCTTTGAGAGAGTATCTCCTGGTTAATGCTTGTGCTGCGGCGGAGGATCGGACAAGGCGGCAGTCTGTGCTGCGTGGGCTTGCCCACCGCGACCTAAATCCGACCGCGCTGGGATAAGCTGGCCCGAAAATCATCAAATGATGATGAAAATAGTGAAAAATGATACTCGTGTATCAATGATAGGTTAATTATGCAATGCTTACTTTATGTATAACGAAACAATCTGATGTTGTCATTAACCGATTCCTTTTCGTCGAGGTGGTGGTGGTAATTTTAATTCGGGCGAAGGCGAACAATTTTAGTTTTTACCAGATGGTTTATTTTATTATGTTACGATGGGTGGTGAATTGTAAGCATTCTAGCAGACGAACTGATAACTTTCGCTCTCAAAAGTACAGCGCATGTGCTATCTGTTGTCCTTTCGTTTAAATCTCAACAAGGTGATGAAGACAATTTGACTTTTATGTACAGTATAAAGATAATAAGCCATGATTAAAGTGATAATGATAAACTATAAAAAATGCACTTTCAACTTCCAGAATCAGAAATTTTTAAGATTACCTTTACCACCATGGAATAAATTGAATTTTAAATTATCAAGTTTTCAAATGAAATTTCTGGTTTAATAATGTCACATAACTAAAAACTTTTATACTACCTGAAAAACAATTACTGACCTCCAAGGAACATGAGAAATCCTATAACTCTTTATAGTAATACTGGACAACAAATGTCATGCTTCCGAGATTGAAGTAGGCATTCAACGTAAGATTTCAAGGTGCTGAAAAAGATTATGACAATTGAAATGATGCACAAATGGCTATGCTTTCTGATGATGATTTCAATAGTATCTTATACAGAGAGTTTCAGGATCAGGACCTCCAATACAAACTTCCAGAACATTTGGAGGAAAGGGGCGAAAAAAGCAACCTTTACCCATTCAAACTTTTTCGGAAAAAATCACGTCATGTAATGCAGAAACCCAAAAATGCTACCTGTATGCCTATATGATGAGTTCCACTGCAATACTGCTCCACTAGTTTTTCCAAAACTTTTTGTATTTAACAAATTGACCCTTACATGCCCTGAAAGTTTGTAACAGGCGTCCTGAAACACCATGAACAATAAAGAAATGAGTACATATGACATGTACCAATAACGGCCATTTATACATGATCATCTCTATCTTTCCAAAACAAGAGCCAATCGACATATTTTGTTGTCATTTTCGTGGTCAGCACCTCAATTTTAGAACAGATTCGTTTAACGTTTTCAACACACAAGCAATGTATTTAAACAGTACCCTTTTATTTGTCTCCAGTTAAAGTATTTCAACAAATCAACACCATTCTGCCAGTTTGTTTTCAAAATTACTTAAAGAACTACAAGTATTTGAAAAATCAAAAAAGATTGGCATAAAAAAATTACACAGAGGTTGTAAACCAGTTGTTTAACTTTGTTACCAACACATACCAAAATGACAACTTGCACCAAACCGGCAACCCGTCAATACGTAATACAGTGCAACTGTAGTAATATATACATAGGAATGAAAAACATGCCAAAAATTGGAAAGAATGAATAGTTGATGGTATACCAGAATCGGATTGCCGCAGTACCATGCAGATTCTTGAAAGATGCCTTGCAAATACAAAAGTTCCGCAAAAAATTTGAAAAATGCAATACTGGCAGAATAAATTTCATCCGTTCCATAAACATTTACAAAATACATGCCGCATTCCATAACTGCTGTCAACACGAGAAAAGTAGGATTTATTATTTTTTTTTAAATATAATGACCAGCCGAGCTGAATCAAAAATCGGAACTGCTAATGAGAAAAATGACACATTATGCAGATTTAATTTAAAATAAATATACAGACGCAAGGAGGGGGTTATTTTTCTCGTGGAATAATATTGCTATCACAATTCATAAAACATCATTTTTTTTTGCATATATATCTATATATAGTATATAGACACACACATAAGATAGCAGTATCATTAGCACTACTTGATTGTCAAAAAATTTATAAAAGCAATAAAGAGAAAGAGAGATTCTTGGTGCCTGCTTGAAACTTTTAAGATGAAATTCACAAATGGTGGTGAAAAACGATAATAATAATAATAATAATAATAATAATAATAATAATAATAATAATAAAATATGAAGAAAAATGAAAAATCAAGCAGTTTAAACACTTTGAAAAATCCATTTGAAAAAAAATGTTTCAATGGAAGGAAAAACAGAAACTGTAACAGCTTTAAAATTTCACAAAATTTAGAGCAGTGGGGGGCAGACAATCATTTTTAAACAGTGGTTATTGTATTTTTTGTTTGTTTGTTTAAATGTGTAAAAATGCAGTTACAAGCTTTGATATAGAAAAATAATGTTCTTAAAACTTGATGAGAATAGAACTTATTCTCCTCACTAATATCAATACTGATGTTTTTTGGTTTGTTATTATTTTTCTTATCCACATTTTGTTATTTTATATAACACTTTTTATGTTATTTTATATTTCAATGGTGTGATAGAGCGCTGTTCGTTTAAACATTAAACGTCGGATTTTTTGTTTCACTTTTCAGAACATGCGCAACTTGCACCTGTCACTTTCGAACGTAACAAATTTGATACATATTCAGATGAGAAACTCGAATCGAATAATAATAATAATAATAATAATACTTGTACACAAAAGTTAATCAATTCTATAGTTTAAGATCTATTTAGCTGAAATAACTCCTTAGCAGCTAAATTTTTATTTTTATTTATATATTTCTTCTCAAAATATGACTTTTCCCTATACAGAAGAATTCATACATGAGCATCAACTAAACATCACAACTGAACTAAAAGATTATTGCAATTGGCTTTTCACAGTCAATCTTCAAAAATTTGTCCCAATTTATGTACAACAAAAAAAACAAAAAACAAAATTTGAAATTCTTTTCACCATTAACCGTGACAATGACCGTTTGTATAAATCTGCTGTAATGCTATTTTGTAGTATTATAAATAGATGATCCGTTTTATTTTGGCTGCATTCAAAGATAATTAAGTAAAGAAGATGTTTTTTTTTTGGAAATGCCAGGTTGACAATGGTAGTTTTATTAGGCTGAGTGATCAATGATGAAAACTTTATATCTAACTTTCTAATCATATGTCACAGTAGGTATAAGCTAAAACTGAATTCTTTTTTTAAATGCAGATATAGAATAGCAACATGTATTTCTACTGAGACTAAAAATTTATAAAGATCTAAACCATGACAATCAAAAATGATGCAATGAGAAACACACTGAAAAAAGTTTTTCAGATAAAATTCATAAAACTCGTAGAACCCTAAGAATTTGAGCGATATAATTATATAACTGCAATCTAAAGAGTATAATAATAATAATTAATAATAATAACAATAATAATGATAATAATGTACAGAAAAAGGAATAAATGATAATTGTTTTGTTTTTCGTCTAGAAATGTACAGATGTAGATTCTTGGTTAATTACTATACAAGGTTTCAAAGAAACTACGTAATTACGTGGAAATCATTTATACCCGATTCCACGACAGACCTTTGAGGATGTTATCAAACATTAATTATTTTTTTGTTTTTTTTTGCATTACTCCATCTTTATAAGAACCGTCGATGAATTTTTGTTTCACCAGACTGTGTAAAAAATACCAGCCGATTTAATGAAAAATTTTTCATCAGAGTTACGTAGAGAAAGTATATATTTCATTACCGAAAAACTTCATCAATAGAAGCAAACACTGTTTGAAGTTGCAAAAATCCAGGTGTGAGATGTAAATGTTGCACCATCACCTGACCAACAATTTTTTCTTTTGGTCGCAAAAACATTCTTGAACCCAACACGTACCCATCTCGAAATAGAGATTACCATTAGTAAAATGTACACACACGTCATTGTCCTTTTGAGAGGGGAAGGGGAGTGGTGTTAATTAGTATTTACATATGTATATATAAACACAAATGTATGCATTTATGTATACATATATACGTGTATATGTATGTACATATGTATGTATGTATAGACCTTTCTTTTGAAATTTTCTCCTTTTTGTTTTTTTGGTTAGTGGTAAAAATAGTGTTGAACGAGTTATTGATAGATAGGAAAAGCTTTGGTGATTACATGCAAGGCACACTCATGAGCAAATTCTGCTACTGTGTAGACACTACATCAGTAATGTGGAGAGGAAAGGGAGAGCAATAGCCTACGTTGTGTTAGGAAAATATCTCTCAGGATATAAAACACTCGGAAACAAAATTAAATATCCTACAACTGATTTTCAAAACCATTTGATTTCATTTTTGTTTTCAAAACAAAAATGAACAAAATTATCTAAAAAAAAACACAATAAAAATGTAATATGCTACTATCACACCAGCTTAGAAGCAAAACTAAATCGTACGTAACGAGTGTATCTAAATGACATGAGTGCATAAACACTTAGCAATAATACATATATATACTCAATTTTTTTTCATCCAGCGCTATTTTAATTTACCATGCTGACGACAAATGTCCGATATTGAGACAATTATCCGCTTTGCTAAGAATTCTGCCAGCAGCATTCTCATTTATGCACTCAAAATGAAAAAAATTAAGAGTGAAAGATCTAAATTTTTGTTTTTTTTTAAAAAAAAAATATGTCAAATTCGCATAAAAACGAAGCAACTATTTGCACTCAAAACTGACGCCAGGCTTTTAGTTAGGTTTTCCTCACAAAAATAATAAAGAAAATTAAAAAAGAAAATGGTATGTACATTAACAAATGTAGCTGCCTAGAGACTACATATGGAATTATACTGTACACATAGTGGAATAATTGAAAGCATTATGGTTTCCCCGTGGTGAACACAGTTTATATATATATATATGTATACTATATAGATATATGAGACTGAGTGATAACGAAATTGTGTTTCAACAGATCTACGACAACCGCAAGCATGAAAAAAGCATTGCAATTCAAAAAAGTGAACATTCTCGTACGCTTCTTCACAATAGACATGCGTGTACCGGTCATTCTAAGCAAATTCAAGAAATCATTCTAGCATCAAAAAGCAAAAATTACCAGAAATCATTCTAGCTTCAAAAATTACCACAAAACAAAAATGCACCCCGTGACCTGACAGTGTTTTATCAGCATTTATCATCCTAGTGAACTTCAAAAAAACAAAAGAACGCACGAGAATAGAATACTTGCCATTAATCATTCCCAAGCAACATAGCTGGAAAATAATACCACAATGTCAAACACGTAGTGCAAGTGACACGTTTTTTAGTGAAAAATAATAACAACAGCAAAATGTTTTTTGGAAAAAACAAAACAATTAATTGGAATCGAAGCCACAAAAACAAAATTAACTAAGATTCAGATGTAATGTTCGTTGCAGAAAATAACTAGCGTTCAAGAAATTTGGTTAAATCACAATGTACAGTAGAAAGACCATTATCCAAAATTACCCTCACTACTAAAATATGATAAAATAAAAAATAAATAAATTAAAAATTGAACTTGACAAAAAAAGTAGTGTATAAACTTCAGATTCACATTTAACCTATTAGGTTTAAGAATGATTATTGTTTACAAACTGCTGGATGCATGAATGCTCAATAAAGCAATGCAATATGCATGAATGCACTAAAATATCTGAAAATAAAACAAAATGTGCAGTATACATTCAGTGGGAATCTATTGCTGTAAGATTATCCAGTCGACAAATCGAAACTAAATCATTACCATCAGTTTGAATAATGGACATACTACTGTATCAAATTCTGCACAAATGACCAATTAAAGTTCAATTATCGTATATACTCATGTAATATTCGATATCATGTAAAAGTCAATCCAAATAAATTAGTTATTTTCTTTCTTAACATATCGCATGTAAAAGTAGACCTATACTTTCTCGCAGCAGTGCAGTACGGTATTGTACGTTACATAATGCATTCACATAGATAGTAATGTCACACAAGTACAGTTCTACAGTTGAGGTTTTGCACTTTCTCCAACATCTTGTGCGAACATAATTTTGTCTATAAACTTTTGAGTTTATGCATAAATTTCAGCCACTCAAAAGTAGTATTCATGTACTAGTCGATCCCGTAAATTAAACCTCATAGAAATAGTCTTGTAAAATTCGACTTTTACAAGAGTATATACAACATTACTTTTTTCTTGTCATTGTATATTGAACATTATACATCTTTTAGACCTTTTTGTCAACCTGTAGTTACCACAATACATGACAAGTAGTACAAGACTAGCGAAAAAATAAAGAAGCTTTTCTTACGCCATGTGAAGTGCTCGTCATTGACTACCACTTTTTTTCCTCAGAGTTTTGCATGTGAGGAATGTATGGAATGTTAACAAAGTTTGCTCAATCAAAAACCAAATATTTCTGTAATTAAAAACAACACGTTACAGAAACACCTTTTTTTGACCAGACTTAAAAAAAAAAAAATAACAACAGCAAGAAATAGTTTTCGTTTTCAGAGAATGAAGCACATGTCACCAAAACACAAGTCAGCAATGCTGGGAAAGATGGAAATTAAGTTATTTGATATACTCTTCGAGTTGCACCCTTAAGTCCATCGATCGTCAGTTAAGGAACCTTTTGCAACATAATGACGCCTGCACCAGTTTTTCAACAAAAAAAACAAACAAACAAAAAAGAGATATGTGGATCGAGTATGTATACATCTATATACACAGTGGGTTTTGTTTTACCTTGTTAGGTAGGCTTTATTTACGCACCATGTGCGTTTATAAAAAAAATGGATTCCCGTGATGAACTAAAATATAAATTTCGAGCTGGAATGTTTAGTTGCATGATCACTTTCTGCATTTTGGTTTCCTCGTTGTAACGTCATTGTAGACACTCGCTTCGACTTTGGGGGGGGGGGGAAACCCATGTTGCGTCGAAAAATTCAAATCGCCGACTGACAACCCCTTCCCTCCGACTCCCGACCAACATTACCTGATCATAAAAGCTGTGGCACTGAAGGGTGAAGGAAATGGTTGCATTTTGATGTTGGTGGTTTCCCAATTCATGGTCCCTGGACTTTTCATTGTCATGAAGATGAAAATGGAGGGAAAGGAGGCGGATTATCAAACAGCTGTTTCCTGATCTTCAGACACCACTAACTGGAAATGTTCTTGACCTATGTATGAAACAAAATGACAACTATAAATTCAAACACAAGCATTAAAAAATAAAAAATAAATATGTTAGTCTCAACTATTCGTTGGATTAGAACGTGTATCTGAAAGGCACTAACTGAATCCTAACAGACCCAGGAAACAAAGTTTATGCTAACAGAAAGAAACATCTTAATCCAAAGGCTTATCCCACTGAGAACTGCTTAACAAAGTATTCCTTTAGCAGGGGATAAACTTTACTGCAGCTAATATACAGGATGTTCCTAAAAGGTCTAGTCAAACTTAAACCATGAATGCTACACAGCAAAACAGCTTAATATGAGCAACAGTTTTAAGGAAAACGAAGTTTCCGAGTCTTCATATTGGCTACAAAATGGCTCAATCAGAATGTATTTAGGGGATCCAATAACTAACACTGGACAAATGATCTTGAGTCGTTCTTACTTTCTAAATATGCTGCTAATTCCTTATCGTCAGCTTTCGATGCTTGCTGGCGCGGTGTAAGACCCTGAAAAACAGTAAAAGAAAAAAGCAGGGAAATGGTTAGTTGAGTTGGAAAATTGGTGCTTGCTTTATGTCCTGTAAATGAACAAACAAACTGCTGAATTGAGTGTGAATACAATCAAAATGTACCTGTTGATCAGCAATGGTCAGAGAAGCTCCAGCTGCAACCAGCATACAGCATATCGTGCGTCGTTTATGAGCTGCAGCTATGTGAAGAGCCGTTTGGCCCCTTAAAATACATTAAAACATTAAAATAAATTTCATTGTAACTTAAAATCAGTGAAAAAACAAAACTACAAAAAAATGATGCTTACTTTTCATGGTCAACCATGTTTAGTATTGCTGAGGGAGCTTATACGATAACAAGAAATAAATAATTAGTTTTAAAAGTTATTTTACAAGTACGTACAATAATATTGTAATGAAAAAAAATAGTACGCCTTACCACTTGCAATTAAATACCGGACAATGTCCTTGTGACCTAATTTGGCTGCCTGGTGAAGAGCAGTCATACCCGTCGCATCGACAGAAAGTAAATTGTAATTCCGATGGTGCAATTCTTTTAACTGTTCAAGATAAATAAAAAACCGTCATAATCAGCCAACAAAAACAAATATTTTGTAATACGATATTTTGCATATTTGAATCCACCATCATTTTCCTTACCATTTTCAAATCACCAATTCTTCCTGCCCGTACAATCTCTGAAATATTTTTTTAAAAATTGTTAATGTTTTACAGAACACAAAAAAGCAAAAAATAAATAAAATAAACTAAATAAATAAAACAAAACACATTGACAACGGTCATATAAAATTCAACTTACCATCTGAACATTTTTCAAAAGTAGAGCTACAATACAAAATGTTCTATAAATAGCTTGAAATCACTAAATAGATTAAAACGTTCGGTGAAATCCTCACCTGATACCGGTGTCGACCGTTTCCGCTGCCGACAACAAGCCTAGCGCCATTGGCAACGCCGCCGCCTCTACACTGGCGAGTCCTGGAGGTTTTATTCGACTGATTTCATCACTGTCCCCCGAGACGAGTTTCAGCCGATCAATAGGAACATTTTCACTAGTCACAACCATCTCACGACTCAAAGCGTCGTAAGTGTTCTTTGAAAGGCTGTCAGCAAAAGATTCGTCCCTAGTCTGAATCACAAGGTCAGGATCTAGGATGTAGAGATCCTCGCACGAAATATCTGTCACGTAATGAAGATGTTCCTGTGCACGATCGATCCGGAAAAAACGTTCAGCTGTACACGCTGTGAGAGTAACACAAAGAGAATGTTTGGAGACCGTTAGTCTAGTTATGTGTAAAACTTCCAGGGATATTTGAACCGTCAATGAGAGATGTCCTTACAGTCTAGGAAGCACCAGTCAGGAGAAAGATGTTGTGATGAGCCATTACTATTAGAGGTGGCAGTGGTATCCTAAAATAATGACATCCAATAAATTTATACAAGTTCAAAAGTTTATGCAATTTAGGGTTTTAAGTTGGAACAGTAATTACTTCTTTTTATTTACATACATACATAAAAAAAACAGAGTAATTACTATTCCATTTGATAGTTAATAGGCACATACTCCTTGTAAGCGATTTATGTGAGTCCGCACTTGCTCCAAATCTGCATCTTGGTCGACAATGATTATACCCACAGGTACAGCTGAAAATGTAAAACAAAAATAGTTATTGAAATAATATATTCCAATAAATCAAAAATTTGAAATAAAATATATCAATAGTTTGAAATAATGACAAAAAAAAAACCAACTTACATGCTCTTTTCAATCGCTCTTTGTCATAATGAAAATTCTCGTAATGAGCCATGCTTATTCGGCTCACCTGAACCTTCAATCTTTCCAAAGGTGGTTGACTGTTCAAAAAAAGGTAAGCAACAAAATTATTATTATATATATTATAAGCCTATATAAAAAAAATATACGTACGTACATACATATATATACACACATATAAAAATATACGATAAAACATTATAGGTCTATTTCACTACCACCGTTTAAAATCCTCTGTGCAGGATTTTCAGAAGGGGGAGTAACAAAATAACATTTTGTTCATAGAATACATTAGGTTTTTTTTCCATAAAATACTACTATGTATATTGAATTACTTTCATAATGTTTCTTCCAGATTTAAGGAGATACATCCCCAAACCACTCAGAACATCATTTATGGTTGTAAGTAACAGAGGCTAGTAGTGAAATAAACAAGATAAATGTGGTGCACATTACTGTAATCGAAACTTACGTGCTGGTTCGGGTGCCAATTTGCTGTAAATGATTATAAATAAAAACAAATAATCAATAATCGATTCATCTCACATCTCACATACACAACAGTGTATATAGTATATACTATCATAAGTGACTATTTGTTTTATATCTACCTTGGCTTTGGCTACCATGTTAGCCTGGTTGTGATGCCTCAATTCAATAATTGAAGGCCCTAATTTACAAGGCTCGCCATCCACTTGCATGGGTATTGTCCTCGTTGTGGACAAACGTGCAACTTTGCACTGAGCCAGGCAAGTTCCATGACCCCCAGCCTGAAGTAAAGGCTGAAATTCAAAAAGTGACGACATTAATTTGTAAAAATGAACACTTTCAACATAAAGCTGTATTTTTTCATTGCATGTTTACCAACTGATATGTAGTTAAACCGATGACTTCTATGAGGCCATCATCGGTCCGCTGTGGCCCAAAGCTAGAATTCTGACTGTTCCAAGGGTGGGTGCCACCCCCATAACTGCATAATCAACAAATTGAGTAATTCAAACACCTTTAAAACAAACTAACTTAACAAAGTAAAAATTTTAGCAAAAAAATAACCATTCCTTAACATACCATGGAATGTTTAAAAATAAAATAGCATGAACTTTAAGTTCCTTCAACTTGGGTGTTATATCACGACCATCACATACAAGCGTTACGTATTCCGACAAGTCTTTCCATTTCCTCTGAAGTAAATCTTTGCCACCAGCCTAACAACCAAAATAAAAAGCCAATAATTATAAACTTGGCAATTTGAAACTATGAATAAATATTCAAAATCAAATCATCAAATCAACCTGTCAACCTGTCGAAAACATCACTAACATAGTCTTTTAATATATGCACATAAAAAACGGAAAGATGAATTCAGCATACACTTACTTGACCATAAAACATTTTGTTTTTTAACCGACTGTTAAATTTCTCTGGATGAGCTTCTGCAATGTTAAAAAGACAAAGTCAATCCATCAGTTTGAAACAAGAAAGAGGTCTATTAAAAAGTGTGGTACAAGCTTAACTATCACAAACCTCGAGCTTCGTGGAATTCTAGAGCAATGTAAGCATCAGCACCTAGGCTGAAATAATTATTGACAACAGTCAGAGGAAGATTATCTTTCCCTTCTTCATTGTTATTCGGATCAGCATTCAAGTTCCTTTCCACTTTCAAGTCCCACCTAGCATTTAAAAACAAATTAACAATTTTTATTTTCATCCACCATTAAGAAAAAAAAATGCCGAATAAGATTACCAATCCTATTAGAAACATGTACCTGTCCAGTTGTACAATTTCTCCGTCTTCTATATTGCATAGAATTTTTGAAATAGGTTCATCCGTATAGCCCTAGTGATTAAAAAAGTAAATAAAGTTTATCATTATTCAATAACATTTGTCCTACTCTGAACAACTAATTTTAAACATACCCCTCCCCAGCCAAGTGCTCTGGCTAAATCGTTGCCTGTGCCCAAAGGCAAAACAGCAACAGGCGGTGAAGGAACCATTCCAATTTCATCCAAAATGGAAAGAACCCATCCTACGGTACCATCACCTCCACAGGCTAAAATGCGAAGATTTGGTGCTTTCTTGTACATTTCCAACCTGTAAACAACAATATCACGTTCCTTCATTTTTTGTAACTAATTCTTATTTAATGTAACAGTATTAGACAAAGCGAATCAATGAAAGAGCATAAGCAAAGAAATAATCTTTCAGAATCTTTCAAAAAGATTTGTCACACTTTGACAAGGTCATGAGTAAGTAACGTATAATAATAATACACACAGGAACATGCTTGAACCAATTGACAAAAAACTCTGAATATTTCATACTGTATTGGCGATTGATTGATGCACATGCACTGCTAAGGGACTCATTGTAGCAAATTGACAATCCTACAGCACAAGGAATTGCCAGAGTTGAAACAATGGATTATTGCTACTGCCATAGCAACAATAGTTACAGCCATATTGCTTATTTGTACATGACAAGAACTGGATTTTCGTTTGGAGCTATGCAACATTGCAGGTGGTTCCCACGCTGAGTCATGTGAATGTCCAATAAAACCTTTAGAGTTTTCTATCCGTTGATGTATAGCACATTTCTGTATTATTATTTGTTACTTAGTTATGGCCATGGCAAAGTGTAACAATCTTTTTGAAACACCCTGTATATCTTGTACGGTACAATTAGTATTTGGTGTGCATCGTCACTTACCCTGAACGAGGTCCTCCCTGAGATAGATCAAACACCTGCCTTGGGTTTAAAAGCCACTGAAATTTTTGCATCAATTTAGCTCCTTGATTCCCACCACTTCGTGGATTAATGAAAACTACTAATGGTTTGGCGTTAGGCGATGGAATTGGCTTTATGGCGAATGCACGAGGATGTTCTTTGTCACCCTATACAAAAATGAAATAAATAAATTCCAACACCAACAGTGTTACTTAAACTTTTATTTTTACAAAAAAAAACATGTCAAGCTTTGACTCACTTCTCTTTTTGATTTTCGTTTACTAGACATACGTTTCTTAGGAGACTTTCTCAACGAAGATTTGAAAGAACCCTGCCAAAGCATTAAAAATGAATGAATTCTGAATACAAAGTCAAATATGTAAAAAATAAGAAGAAAAAGGAAAAAAGATGACCGATGACCAACGCTACCTTCCTCGGAAGTTTGACAATCCATGAAGGAGGAACGATGATACCTGAATGAATTCCCATCGTGCATTGCTCTTCGATTTTTTGCATGTTGAAGCATGATTCTTTGTTGTGATAAGCAGCTTTACACCAAGAACAGCTTAAAGCTACAATTTCCTGGAATAAATATTAATGGACGTTATAGACCGACAAAACGCTAAGTCTGATAAATCTTTTCCACATGGCATCGGTAAACAACTTACTTTGCTACTAAAGGAGAGTTTTGATTGAAATGACTGAAAAAGAAATTTTAAATTCCAACTTTAGTTTTTGAAAGAGACTTTTCTAATGATAAACAAATAACTCCAAACAGTTTCAATACACCATAATACCTTTCCACATCGTTTGCATTTTCCTTTTTGATTCCTCCGATGTACCCAATGGTGATGAGTTATCGTATGCTACCAAAAAAAAGAAGATAAATATTTAAATATTTGGGTAAACGTTGCCTAAATGACACTTAAATCCATCCACATAAAGCAATAGAGATGAAACTTACCTCCCGATACTGGCGAACGCCAACATCACGAAACGTTGGTTTGCAAAAAAACTTTACCTAATTCAAACATTTATTTTTTATAACAACAAGTTATAATCCTACAAGATCAACACGTGACTAAACAAAAGATTCGTTTTACCTTATCAAGAAGATAATTAATACAACTAGTGTGAGCAATAATTTTACAGGCAGCACATTTCATCCGAGGGCCTTGTTTCTATGAAAGAAATATATCATCAAGAAAGATGATAATTTCATGTCAACATTTCGTAAACAGCAAATATACAGTTATATACAATCATTTCGTGAATACATAGGTCCGGTATACACTTACCGCACAATCAGTTTCACCGACGTAACAAAAGTCTCCGGAGGCACTGGTGGGTACCCATAGATGATCCCCGTTCACTGCTAATTCCTTTAGTAAAACAATTATTATTAATATAAGAAAATAACACTGTGTATAAATGGTATAGAAATGTTTAAATATTCGTGTAGAAACATCAATATAACTGCTATATAACTGCAGTATACTCATTATTAGAAACTGTAAATGATCTCATGTTCTAAGATTAGGTCAAAACATACTAGTTGACACACACATTTGAAGAATAAAAGGAAGCCCCATTTCATATCGCTAAATATGTTCACATGTTAATATGGCCACAAGGGGGGGGGGGTGCGGACCACACTGTGTGACACCATCAGAGAGGTAGACACTAAATGACTGTCTATAAAACGTTTGTTCAGTGTGTTAGCAAAAATTTATTATTTTTTATAAAACTATCCCTGTAGCTAGTTTTAACCTTTTTTTAAGCTCAACTTGAATGTACTGTACAGTACTTTATACCTAAAGGGCTAAAATTTTATTCGTTTTGCATTCGCAAAACTAACTCAGCTGTACTTTTGCGCGTTGTGCTGGAAAGCCTTCAAAAGGTGTAGCAATGCGCTGTGCTCGGCAGAAAAGTAGTACGAAGCTGTAGCTATTCGCTGTGTTTCGCAGAAAAGCTAAAAGTGGTAATTTGAATTTAAAAGTGTTTACTTTAGAAACTGAATTAACTGGATGGTAAACAAAGAGATTAATCCACGCGATGCAATTAAGTGGACTCCATATCCGCTAACTTCTTTGATAATTTAGGAATTGGGTGGAAAAATGGAATAAATCCACTAACATCGTTATTCGTTAAAATGCATAAAACATTGGGTTGCATATAATTTGCACTTTCGGACTTTTTTGGGGCAAAAATATGGAACGCGACTACAATAAATCTGAAATTCTTTGTGATTTCTTTCTTTTTTGTCGCTTCACTTTATGGTTGACCCCCCCCCCCCAATTGCTTGTTTCACTTACAAAACAATGGAAAAGATACTGATCTTTGGAAAAAAAATGTAATTGTATTTTTTAATTAGGTCCCAACTTGAGGCTTGTCAACTAAAGTTACAGATTTTTTGCAAAACCTGTTCATTTTTCTTCTATAAATACATAGTTAACAGAAATTTTTTTTTAACCTTAAATTTAAAGGTACCAGAAGCTTTTGCCATTTTTCCCCCTCAAAACTACATTTTTCGAGTTCATCGTTATTCCACCCAACTCATCAATTTAACCACTTTAACGACTTCTGACTGGTTGTCTAAACCCATGTTATAATGATCGCTAAATTCGTGTTAAATAAAGTAAAACCCATGCACAGCTATTGTCCTAGCTCTTCCAGTGATATCGAAGTTTCGAGCGCTCACCAATACATTCAAATTAAATTCGGTACCATATAATAAAAAACATCAACAACAACAAAATAAAGTTTTGACTGGTCCACAAACCACTGTTACACAAGACAGATCAATTTTTTTTTCATCATCGCATTTCAAAACGTCATTTGAGACAACCCATTGATCGAGAAAAAAACTGATAAAAGTTCAACAATCCAAGAAACATTTTCAAAGAAACAGTAGGTATGCTGGGCTTATAAGAAAATGGTTCACCACCAGAAAAGAGACAGTATTTGATATTGTCTTTCTGCTCCTGTCATCTCTGTGAATGGCTTCGAAATAGCAACTTGAGCTCAAAAAATAAACAAGAGATATAAGAAACAAAAAATTTATCAAGAGAAAACAGCAGATGGAATTGAAATTTTGACACAACCGCTGAATTACTTTTTCCAAAATCGTCGTTTCCAAAACTTATTATTTCACAGCGTATCGGGAATTTCGGATTGGGACAATATTGGGGCCAAAACTAATAGCACACGATATATTGGTACATGATAATGTAAACACATCTGGACAACTTCAATGGGTTTTTACTACCAATAACAAATTCACCATCCACCCCTTAAAGCGTTATTATTGCTAGCTGCAGCTGGTATTTACTCCCAATAGTGAATGTTCAGGTTCAATATTGAATCAACAAATAACATTATACTTCACTTTTACACTGTTTATGCTTATTCAAATCACCTGAATACTCATCTATTGTTATAGACTATACACCTCCTTTTGTAAGCACAAGTTGCAACACTGAATACTAAATGAAAGTTGAAAAAAGATAATACATGCTATATAAATTTCTGTGAACTTGATGCCACATTAAATTCGAACATCCACAAATTCAAATAAATAACAGATATACAGTGAAATCATTGTCCACAATGAAATCTAAACATTTAAAAACTTAATTATATTTTCATATTAAGTTATACAAATATAATGTTTGGTGGAACAAAAGTGGAAACTAGTAAATTTTATGTGCAAATTTTGTAGTGTCAGAGCTGCAGTGGCGCTGCAGTCAGTTGTTTTCCAAAATGGTGACTCCGAGCAACCGAGCACAAGGTTGTGTGGTGGTATGCAGAAACAAATGCAGGTCAATGGAGGAATGTTGCAGAATAGATGGCGTTAATTAGAGACAACTGCCTAGCCTAGACATTCTTTGCGCCACCAAAGGCGGCCATGTGGAGATGCATTAGAGTAATTTTTATGAAATTCTGATAGGTCCACTATCACTTCCATATTTAGTTGTGGT
>JAQIWH010004488.1:0-16886 GCA_034695005.1 Cryptops parisi | reverse complement strand
ACAGTGGATTATGACAATATTGGCTATTGCTTACAACTTTCTGAACATGACTTGATACCTACAATGCATTGTTAAAATTTAACAATGCGATTTCCTTGAAAATTAATTTCAAGGTCAATGAAAATGGCACCATTGGAAAGAACTCCCCTTTCAAGAAGCTTTTATATCAAAAAAGAAAAAAAAGTTTCGTTATATTAGATGCTCGATTATTTATAGGGAATAAGACTTTTGAGACACCTGATATACAGTCATCTTAATCTATTACATGCTATGGCTCCTGTAGTTTGCTGATTCTTTGGGAACACGAATTTCAGACCTCGATTGCTAGCTGGAGTCTGGTCCCACTAAAAATGATGAAATCTAAACTTTCACTATTTTTTTTGAACTAGTCAGTTCAATAATGGCTATTGTCCTGTGGAGTGAACCCAAGAAAAAAATAATCGGTTTTGTGGGCAACAGAGATTTTGGTGTCACATTTTGGTCCATTTTGGAGGACCTTTGGTGTCACAAAAAAGGTGACACCAAAGGCCAAATTTCACGACCAGTCCTGTCTCTCCAAAATCATCCGATCAGTCATTTTATCTGTACCACAAACAGTTGGTTTAAGCCCAAGAGGCACAATCACCCAACCAATCATTAACTTGTTTAGTTTCTGACTGACGTTAGTGAATTGAACGTTTCAAGCTTCAAACTAGTTCTCTTTATTTTGTTTTAATCGAACCAGTCGATGAGCATACTGTACTCGTTCAGAATCTGTTGAACTAGGTTGGATTGTTATCAGTGCATTGCATTATACAACATTTGAACATCTATTTTGAAAGAATATTATTGACAAACAAAACTCTTGTCTTAAATTCATTGTATTTATCAAATAGTTGGAAGTTTGTCTGGAGATCAGTGATTGAACTAATTGCAATTTGAAGTTGTAATCCTGCCTGGTGTTAGTTCTGCTAAATCGTCCTTATCAGTCCTCGAGTTACAGAAGTCCGACTTACAGACAACCTGTAATCACAGACCAACCTCCTGTAAATTGGAAATTGTATTTTTGGTTGATAGTACACCAATTATGTACTTAATTTTTATGAGAAGAAATCATTTAATGATGAATAAACAAATTGAAAAGGAATGCCATCGTAATTATTAATCAGGAATATCTCTTTTGGTATGCAAGACATCAACAAGAGAATGAAAAACCAGTTATTATCCTTTATTACAGTATGTTTTTTTATACTGTAAGACGTAAGTGTTTCTCCGAGTGCTTCTTTTCTTATGTATAGAAAGATACACTGAATACTAGACACTCGAGAAACATTTGACTAAGAAGTGACGTTAGTCTGAGTTACATGAAAATTCGACTTACATATACAGACATTTAGAAAGTAACTTGGCAACTACCTGCACAGTAGTTGGAGTGTACAAAATAAGAAATAAACATTAAAAGCAGTGATAATGTGCAAAATTGACAATGTATCTAACAATCTGTAAAAATGTATAAGTATTCGAATATTTAGAAAAAATATTCGAATACACAATTTGGACGGCCTATAATCGACGTATCTGCAATACTAAGCGAGTTATTCCTCTGATACACTTGAAAAGAAGCACCTTGTATATAACAAATACAACAAGTTGTATTTTATTTGTTTTACTTACATGGTCATTGAACTTCCTAGTTTGTTGTTTATTTAATTTTGTATTTACTTATTTAAATGAAATAAAGATTTTCTTTACTTTCTAACAATTGTACTTTAAAATCCCAAAACCTATGTGGTGCAAGATGCAACTTGCACCTTACTGTCGGCACCCACGTTTGTTTTCAAAATTCAAAGTATGTTCACAGTTTGAATAGTTAAAAGACTGTTTACAAAATACTTGAATATATTAAACACATCAAACGATGGGCTAAACAAGAGATTGCAGCACACATGACACTCTGCAGACTCCCTATCATTCATTCTGCTCTTACAATATATAAATAAAATGTATATATATAAATAAAAATAAAAATAACAATAATAATAATAATATAAAAATGTTGGGTGTAATACTGCATGTTCAATTCTGCCATACTTTGCATATTCAACAATTCTCGGTTCGCATTCAACAGTTACTGAATCACTAGTAGTAGTAACAAAGATTTGTTTTTCAGGTTGAATGAAAAATATTCGTAATTGTAAATATTAGCTCACTCAAATTATTGGATTTCTTTTCAGAATAGGTTTATATCATAAATATTGCTAAACCACAGACTCCCAAGATTATACACAGATTATCCAAATTTAACCACAGATGATATATACACATCAAAACAAACCAAAATTCATATAAACATCGAGTCCGGAAATTCATAAACACTAGGCCTAGGCGTGATAACTTCCACTCTGTGTTATCTCACAAGCGAAGCTGGACCCATGTTTATATGGATTTTTTGCATTATTTTAATTAATATCATGTGGTTAAAATTTGACTAGGCCTTTCAGGAACATACTAGCATACCAAGTTGGTTAACAATAAATGAATTTCGGTTTCATTTCACAAGTTCTCAAGAGAATTTTGTCGCTGAAACCATCGCTACACCATTGTAATATTGCCATGATGAAACAAACAATTTTGCAAAGAAAGCGTCTCCTTTAACTTGTACAACTTGTTTTTTAAAAACCAACAGGAATAAAAATACAAAAACATTTTCTCTTACCTAGATGCCCGCTTTCCTTTTCTTTCTGTGCATTATAAATAAATTCTTGAGCCATCATTAATGGATTTGTACTAGGAAGAGGTGGTTTAACTTCTGGCGATGAAAGCCGACTAAACAAGAAATAAAACAGAAAAAAACCCAACTATATAACAACCACAATATAATGTACTAACATTAATAAACAATTTCATACAATGTAACCTATCACCTCTACTCATTTTAGTTTGCAAAAATCATTAACTGTAGTGATGCTATAAAATTCCTATTGCATTATGAACAGTTCTAATGTTCAATGATTAAATGAGCCATCTGAAGCCGAAGGGAACTGACAAACATATTTCATATTTTGAGGAATTTGAGGAAATGGAATCCAATTTAGCATTAGAAGCTATGCTAAGCCATTAGCTATTTTTGCCTTACGTTAGTTTTACATGAACCATGGACGTTAGTTCTCAATGTCAGTGTGATATTGAGTGGGTGTATGCTATATTGGACCAATAATCACCAACCACAAAAATTTTTATCCACTTAAAACTAATTTAAAACTTTTTGGTCTTACATTACCTTGTAAGATTCCATTGAGCACGTGGTTGAACTTCTAGTTCAATGGCAGAGTCATCGCACGGTTTAGAAACCGTCGAACATGGTTTAGGTTCTAAGGAATACTCTAGTAGAGTGCCGTGGCAGCCGAGAATATAAAGTGAATCCACCGCTCTTTTCATTCCTGAAACATAAAACCATTCGCTTAGAACTGATATTTTCGCTTAAAAAAATAGATTTCTTACACTGTACAGGATGTTCCTGAAAAGTCATCAAATTTTAACCAGAGGTGTTGTGCATCAACACAAACTCAATAAGCCATATAAACACGAGTCCAAAAACGCTTTCTCTTCCGAGACAACACAGGGTAAAGTTGTGTAAATGCATAGACCTGTTGTCTCGATCACTGTAAGCATGCAACTGAGTACTCATGTTTATAAGCACTTTTGGGCTTTGTTTTGATGCATAGCATTTGTGGTTAAAATTGGACTGGACTTTGAGAAACGCCTGGTATATATAGTGCACCACTTAGTCATCTACCTCCTTTTTCCCTCGACACGCTGGGGCTTCCCACCAACCAGGCTCGGGGTGGGGCAAACATGGCTACCACGTTGACATTTTCGCTGCCATTGTTCGAAACGCTTCCCCTGCTCTTCGCTGTGGGCGGGCTCTTTGAAACCGTCGAGCCAATGTGAGGAAACGACAACGGCTGCCTTAATTGTGACAAAGGACTGACAAATGTTGGATGCGGATAAGGTGGCAGACGAGCATTGCCCATGCGTCCACACATTGTATTATGATATGGTATGCACGGATGGGAGTCATACGACTTCAAGGGTTGTGAACCTAATGAAAGAAAAAAAGGGGCTAAATGATTAACAAGTAAACTGCATTAAAAATGCTTTTTAAACAATACGCTTTATAAAAATTTTTTGTAATTTTTTTTTAGTTTTGCTTTATGTGAATTTAGATTTAGGTGATCTTTTGAGAAATTTGATATTCGATTTATGCGAGTTTCGAGTTATTCCATTTTCGACATTCGCAAATTTTTAGTTGATGTGAATTTCGATTAATGCGATCTTTGAGTAATGTGACATTCAATTTATGCGAGTTTCAAGTAATGCCATTTTCGATTTGATTTGGGCGATTTTTGTCACTTTGGATATATGAGGTTTTCAATTTATGCAATACTCACCTTATGCAAGTTTTGGGACATTGGACTATACAGCATAGTCTCATAAAAGCGACCGCATAAATGGCAGTATATGTTCAATTCTCAGCTCACTCACTCTCAAACTCAAAAACACATGAACTCACAAACAAACAAACAATTGAAGTTAATATAAAACGTAAACCATTTTTTCAACCATCTCGTAAAAGTGTGGTACAGGATAAACCAAACTGCTATTTAATGCAAAGTTGCCAGACGCACCTATTTCAAACCTTGTCAAACTTCATGCGTAAAATAGACAGTGGTGTAGTCCTAAATGAAATGGTGGGTACGCACTTATAATCAACAAAGGCGTATTATATACGAGAAATGTGGGCACCGTACATAGAGACCTCAGAACATAGTCATGTACTTTTGAATTTTTCCAACAGTTGGACTTGGTAACGTATTCATTAGAACATATTGATTGAATAGCTTCAAACTTTACGTTTTAATGAAAAACACGCAAGTACACACAAATTCCCAAAATAAAGAGGTGGGGGGTATACAGCATGTTCCCCGGACTACACCTCTGGCAACCAGGAAAGGGAAGAAAACACATTCTGGTATAACTTTCATTATCCAGCAGTCTGTATTTCGACATTTGTCAGATTCGAATCACTGCGCACACCATAATTTCAAAAAATAGCCAATCATGAGTTGATAAAATGTGAGATCAATAATCAATGAAACAAAACTTACTAGTAGAAGAACTGCTAGGACTTCCAGATAAACTGGGACTACTTCTTCCTGTGCTAGCGGAGGAAATTTCTTCCAAACCAGCACTCTTCTGAAAGCGACTCAACCGATTCACAACTTTGGGTGATGTGTGCGTTCGGACACTGATTTGACCTAAGAAATAAATTCACACGTTTTTTTCAGAACATCGTGGCATTAAAATATTATAATCGAAAACAATAATTGGAAAACCATTTTCTAAATAAAAGTTGTTTTTGTTTTAAATAACGAGCACTCACCTCCATAAGGAGTAATGGGAAAGATATGAGTTGTTCCTCTTAATGTACTGACCGCAACCCAACGGCTGTCAATAGAAAATGCAATATCTTGAACCTAAATAAAATGAGTAAATAAAAAACACATGATGTATTTAAATCACGAATGAAAATCTATTTACATCACCAATGAAAAAAATGTATATTCATCAAGAATGAAAATGTACATATTTAAATCACAAAAAATCACATTTACATCACAAATAAAATTTAAAAAACGTCAATCAAATATAAATTCAATTTGAAAAATAATGTTCCAAGTGTAGGTGACCCTAGTTTTGTGTCACCAATTTTTACACAATTTTTTGCACAATTTTCTTTTACACATGTTAATTTTTCAATAACCCAAATCATCACGTACGAGTTCTGTAATATTTTCTCTGCTATTTTAAATAATTGAGAAGTTGGGTGGAAAAACTGCGTAAATCCACTTAAGTCGTTATTCCTTAAAATACTCGTATTAAATCGTTTAAGACCAGTCTATAGCATAAAGAAGTTGGGTTGCCTATGATTTGCACTTTCGGACTTTTTTGGAGCAGGACTATGGAACGCGACTATTGTAAATCAGAATTTTTTTGTGATTTCTTTCTTTTTGTCGCTTCACTTCCTGGTTGTTTCACTTACAAAAGAATGGATGAGATAATTATCTTTCGAAAAACGACGTAAATTCATTTATAAATTAGCACGATATTTGGAATAACGGCATCATTGCATTTTTAAATTCGACCTGTCAACTAAAGTTAAGCTATTTTGCAAAACCTGTGCATTTTCTTCTATAAATAGACAGTTGACAGGAATTTTATTTAATCTTAAATTTAAAAATGCCGGGAAGTTTTTGCCTTTTTTCTTAAAAACTACATTTTTTCGAGTTACGTCGTTATTCCACCCATCTCCTCAATTTTAACCATGAACATTGTAATTACATTTCATGTATTACAATACATCAAATACATAGTTTGGAAAATAAAAATTGCTACACAGTTCCATTCCTGAAAGGTCTATTCCAATTTTTAACCACAAATTCAATTCACATTCTAAGGAATAACAGCGTATATGAGCCTTTTACACCATTTTTCCACCCAACTCAATTATAATCGATAAAACATTGACGACTAGCTATCAAGCAACTTTTTACCCAGACTCAAACTGTAAGCTCACAAAATTGTTACATCTTTCGACTTTCGGCAGAGCATTATGGCACTGTTGCTAAACAGTTGAATAAAATATTAAAAAATTACAGTTAATGTTTACAAAAATAAATAAATACCAACTCACTTTAGCCATTGTGTCACCTCTGTAAAGAGTATATAAGTGATGCACTGCACCCAACGATGAACTGGCAGGATGGGGCAATATCCGAAACAGGTGAAAATTATGTCCGAGTTTGTCAGCGGTGAGGAGTAGCACACCACTGAGGTCAAACTCCATTGCCGCAACAGGTTCGCTCGCATGAGCAAGGAAATGAGCGATGATGCCTTCTCCTTCACTATCTTCATGTACGTTCACCTGTTACGTTAACAACAAAACCACACTGTTACACTACAATAGCAAAAATAAGAATCTACCCATTTAAATTCATTCAACAACATCAAAATCACACCTCTCCTTCGCCAGCATTTTGAACATCAATAATCGTCACAATGCCGGGCTGCGGAGAATCGGACTGGATTTCTTTCTTCGTCACGCCGACATGACTTTTCGCTCCTGTGAGACTACTCGCGACTGTCTCGCTGAACATCGTCAGACCCTTGGATATTGTCTGTGGCAAAAATTGAATTGATTTTCATCACTACACTGTATGTAACTGGACAAATGTATCCTGAATCCACAAAACAAATACCTTCGCTGCATGAATCACTGTCGCAGCGTAAGACTGCACACCGTCACCAGCCATGCCACCGCATGTTTGGTGAACAGAGACAAGCTGAAAAATCACCAAAAAAATAATTTAATCCTGATCAAAAGGAACGTACCCACATACATTATACAAGGAATTCCTACAAGAATTTGGCCAAATTTTAACCCCGCCCCAGATGTTATGAATCGACAGTTTCGATGCGTTATCATGTGATTAAGACCTTCTAGGAACACCCTGTATAAAGTCCATTATAGAGTCTTTAGAACAGTATTAAATTTTCATAACTTCTGATCTGATACATAAAATAAATCAGATCAAAAGTTATGAAAATTTAAAATTGCACTAGGAATTTGATGACGACAACTCTGTATTTGTCAAACTCCATGTCTGCAGAAACATCTCTAACCTTTTTGTCAGCATAGGCCAACCATCTAGGGCCTAACGCTATAGGGTTCGGATTGGCACCAGGACATGGAAAACAACCTATAATTTAAAATTCAGTTAAGATATTTATCAATGACCATACATTTTTAAACACATATTCGTTCAAAATGTAGAACTCACTTGTTATGGAAAAACGATCCTTAAATGTACAGGCATCGAACACTGCAATTCGTTCTTGAAATGCCATAACCAAAACCCTATACAAAAAACAAAATAAATAAATACATAAATAAATAAAATAAAAAAACATGAATCACAATTTATCTTTCTAAACTTCTTATAAAACTTAATAGACTGAAAAATAATTTTTTTTCTTCCAATAAACAAATAAACTTCGAAATTAACTTCAGCATACCTTTTATTGGCACGAATGTTGCAGACGGGAGTTTTGAATTTAATACTGTGAACTTGATCACCAGTCTTCAAAGACACAAAATAAACGGAGCAGTATTGCTGTCCGGGACTAAATTTTAAAATACACAAACAAAACAGATAACATGATATTTTAGTGAAATTTCCAGGAATGTCAACTCCTACAGCTAACAAAAGATAAAGAACAAAATATTATGCAAAAAAATAAATAAATAAATGAAATTACCTGGAACCATCACAAAATGCAATCAACGGACGCCGTTGTGCATATGTATCCTGAGCATGGAATGCTGTATATGAAACAAAATTCATTAATACGAGTATTAATTAAACGTATAAAAGTTTCACTAATACAGCATGTTTCTGAAAGGTCTATTCAAATTTTAACCAACAATGTTATGCATAAAAAAGAAGTCCATCTAAACATGAGTCTGAAAATGCATACTCCACTGGATATGAGACAGTGAGTGGTGTTTTATCAATTATTCACATTCTATAGATAATCCCTTGTTTCTAGATTAACAGGCCTAATTAGCCTATTTTCAGAATTTATAATCACTTATATCTTGTTTATTAGTAAATGCCTTGGTTTGAAGTAAATAAATAAATAAAAATTTGCATACCTACATACAATGATTATGAGACAATATTCCTATGCATTTACGCTGCTTCACCTTGTGCTATCTCAGAAGAGAAGCATTTTTGGACCCATGTTTATATGAATTGCTTGTTTTGTTTTGATGTGTAGCATCTAGGGTTGAAATTTGACTAGACATTTTAGGAACACCCTGCATTACAATGAAATAATAATAAAGTTACCTGGTTGTGGGGTTGGTAACATGCAAAAACTTTTAACAGATCCTTGGCGCCAAGAAAGAACTTCTAGTGCTTCACCATTGGCCTGAAGCAAAAATTAATATCATTATATACAAAGAAAAATTCATTAATTCATTATCACATTACTCACAAAACTACTCACAGGTACTAGCCATATCTGTACAGCATTAGAATATCCTAAAATGATCAGTAACGGAGGAACGTTGCTGTTGCGTACATTACCATCAGGATATAAATTTAAATCTGACAAAAAAAAAAGTTGTCAAAGTTGTTATTTTAAAAATAATTATAAAATCGACTAAAAATTAAAAAAACACGTTAATCTAATTGACTCACCACTAATGTCGGAATACGCAAAGCGTACCCATAAAACTGAATCTTTTTCTTCCGTTTTTCCTGTTCCGACGTACGCCTATAAAATACACATGAAATAACCGTCAATTATCGTGAACTAATTTTAATATTGACAAAAACTAATTAGTTTAATGCATTTTACCTGAGGGACGACGTCGTGAATGAAATCCACAACGCTCTCCATGACAGACTTGTCACTATGAAACAAACAAGCAATAGTGTATTGATAAATATTCAGGCAGAAAAAAACTAGTTAGTATTACACTGGTTATTGTTACAAGTGATTGTAATATTTAGAACAAAGTGTCCACTCATTAATAAAAATTTACATTAGGCACGTTGAAGTGAATTGACGAGTTTTGTAAATTATTTTTAAAACAAACATAATATTCTCTACATTTAATAACCCAAGAATGTAATTTCTATGGTGAAATATATTTAATATAATCTAATAAATAATAGTTTGACAGAATTATTAATTTAAAGATGAATAAATATTTATTTTGTCAGTTTTGCCACGCTTCAATTCTCAACTTGTGAATCGAGACAATCACAAAATACTATATAACTCCACGAGCGTTGTACGATTACAGTTGAGAGATCATAATTCACATTTTATCTAAAAATTTTAAACACAAAAGATAAGGAAAAAAATGAATCATGCCATTGGATGATGACATTTGTTGTATATTCTTTGCGTAGTTTGACACTACGTACTGCGAACCGATCCGACAAGAAATTGATATAGTTGAGCAATGAACCTCACGAATATTGCGCTATACGCTTATGTAGGGTTTTTGTTCAAGATACGTACACCTGTTCAGCGTGCACAAATATTGCACATTGTACACAAGGTTCCGCTATTCTACGTAAAATAACATGCAAGGTTACATATGTAAATTATGCTATACATAGTATTGGAACACACACTTTGCCATTTAAAATGGCAATGGCAAGGTCATCTACATGTTAACCATTACCATCAGCTGATTCTATGTAACACGACACCATTCACATTGTCATTTTTATTCAGCCAAATGCTCATTCAGAACGCAAACGGAAGATTGAACGTCGTACCACATATTAATAATAATAATAAACATTAATCCACCATATGAATGTTTACATTCCTTTCAAAGTTGAACCAAGAGTTCTGTTTTATATTACAACACATTGTCATCCTGTGGCCTCATTACAACTTAACTCATTAATTACACTTTAAATTTAACGCACCTATTGCAAAAAGAAAAGAATACGGCATTCAAATATATACTATCTACAAAATGTTATTAAACGAATATCCCAGTATGTTGTGGTGAGTTGATATACTAGAGATATACGTTTACTTTGAAATTATTTACCTAACAGGTTGCGGACGTACGATCTGGCCCGAAGACCGTGACATTCGTCGAGGAGATTCAGCAGACATGATTCTTTTGTATTTTTTATTATTATTACTATTCAAATCCTCGAAAATCCACTCGATGCAACTGTTCCGAGTTGATCGTTTGCAGGTTTGGGACAAGTTCAAGATGTCATCATGATTGCGCGAGTGGCATTCACACGAAGACGATGTTTACCACTGTTTATAGTATAGCAGCAGACCCCAGGGAGGCTTTGTTGATTGTTGTTGTTTTGGTCGAGCGCTGTATGGCGTCGCATGTGCTTCCATGATGTCATTCGTGTACATTACCGCCACCTGGATTCGATATATTTTTTTTTGTTGATATTTATATATTTTTATGATATAAAAATTTATTTTTATAAATAAAAAAAATATTGTTTCTGTATTTTTTCGTGCGGTATATTTTTTATTGATATATTTTTTTAATTGAATATTAAATATATAAATTATAGGCTGCGTTTACTTTAAACGCGGTTAGCGCGAAAACCGTCCGAAGACAGTCGATTACTCGTGAAACTTACATAAACCTTATACACGTTATCGACTATTTTTGGACGATTTTCGCGCTAAAAGCGAAAATGGCGCCCAACGTGAACGCAGCAATAATAAACATATATGTATATATAAAATATGCTTTATAAATATAAATAAAAAATATTGATATATTAATTGATACCAAAAACACAAAGTAGCAAAATGTACCAAACGGTGGTCGATCACACACTCCATCAATGGTTCTTGGCGGATAACGGAAAAGTACTTTTTTTATAAAAAAAACCTAACCTAACCTAATTATGTATGATATAAATAATTTTGATATATATATATATATATTTTAAATATATATTAAATTCTTCAATTCTTCTCTAAAATTTACTGTGTTCGTCATTTTAGAAATGTGAGCTAATTCAATAAAAAAATATTTTTATCATATAAAGAAACAAATATAATAAGTTTCCTATTTCAATGTGACTTATTTTAATAGCAATAAAAAATTTATGGTGAAAAACAATAAAAGGAGACACTTAATAATACAATACGTTTGTAAGCGTCCAGTTAAAACACTGAACGAATACAAAGCCAACATGGAATTCTCTATAATGTACATCTTACTTTACACGTAGTATTTACAAATTTAATCTTCTACGCTACATATCTATCTACAGTTTCTTTCTCATGTAAATCTAACTCTTGGGTTTACAAATGAAAAGAAAACACTACTTCCATCAAAACTCCTGTACATAGTTGTAGACAATTTCAAGTTCAATAATAAATCGGCAAAAAAATAAAATAAACAAATTAACACATAATAAAAACAACCAAGCTTGGCTCTTAATTGTGAAAATAAAATAAAAATGAACAACTCAAAATTTTTGTAAACGACGAGTTTCAAACTCATGTTAGTCTTAACCACAAACAATACGTTGTGCAAAAAAAAATAATAATATGATTAAATCTTTTGTGCAAAAAAAAAAATTGAGACATACTAAATTATTAAACTCTTTGATCCATCATTCACCAATATTTAACGTTCATAATTATTATCCGGAACGAACAACCTTAATGTGACACTGCCTAATCGTAAATGACATATACAAAACAAAATTATTTTACTCGTTCGCATTTGGCATCATCATCATCGTCGTCACGTCGTTTTTTTCGCACGAACCGTTAAGTGGTTTCTTCAGCTTCGAGTCACTAACGCTGTTCGGAGAAACGTCATGGACCGCCACTACCCGCAAAACATTCACTCGCTCGAACACGACTGCAGTTGGTAGGAAGTTTCAGGACACGTGACGGTGGTCACCTCTTTGATGATCATTTCGGCCACTTGCCACGCCATGTCCTCTTTGGCCTGAAACACACATTGACCAAAAACTTGTTTCATAAAATCGATTATCTTAAGTTTTTTAACACATTATGCATATTATGTGGTTTACGAACGTTTCATTTATAAATGCATCGTTAAAAGCTTAGGAATGCAAGATATACACATAACAAACAAAACATACAGGGTGTTCCTAAAAGGTCTCATCATGTTTTTAACCACAGATGCTACGCCTCAATACCAAGCAAATAAGAGTCCATATAAACACGGGTCCAGAAATGCATATATACATTTATTTATAAAGCTTATGAAATAACTTGATTTCACCTTGAGTTATCATCTCAGAAAGAAAGCATTTCCAGACCCATGTTTTACATGAGTTGTTTGCTTTGTTTTGAATGGGTAACATCCGTGGTTGAATCTTGGCCAGATCTTTTAGAAATTACCCTGTATAAACAAACGTCGTCTTGGAAACAAAACTCATTTGTAAACCAAGAGTCACCTGTGTAACAGTGCAATTTCATTAATTAACTAGGAGTTCAAAAAACACTAACTTTATCTTCCTCTTTGTTGACTAATTTCTTCATCGCCTTAGATAATACCGATTCTGAAACAAAAACCAAACCCCCAAAAAAAAAAAACAAACTCACTATGGTGATAACAATTTTACAAATATGAATTTAAAGTTTTAATGTTATTTACAAAAAAATGTACTATTTATACAGTGGAATCCGATCATTAGAATCACTTTGGGACTAGTACTTTTTTGATAACAATAACCGGCTGATAACATTAAACAGTGGATAAAAATACACTGAACGGTGTTTTGGGACCGACTGATTATGATATTAATAGCAACTGATAACAAACACTGTGCGTGATTATAATAACCGGATTCCACTGTTGTGTAACAAAAATACTAAACGTACCCGAGTTTCGTTTTCTATCAGGTTCTGGTTCTAGTTCGGGAATAAATTTCCCGAGCCTGCTAACCTTCCCAAAACTCAGCTTCCTGTTTCGACAAAAGATAATTCAATCATCATTAAAAGCTTTTTTTCTAACAAAAAAATACAAGCTTTATACAGGGTGTTCCTAAAAGAGATAGTCAAATTTTAACTAGCAGATGCAACGCATCAAAACAATGCATAAAGTCACATGGGTCTCGAAACGTATACTAATTTTGCATACTTACGGCGATTGCAAGACAATAGACCTATGCATTTACCCTGCGTTATCTCGAAAGGTAAGTATTTTTGGATCCATGTTGACATGAGTCGTTTGCTTTGTTTCAATAAGTAACATTTGTGGTTAAATTTTGGGCAAACCTTTCAATAACACCCTGTATAAATAATGGGCAAAAAATACAACAAACTCACCCAGCCATTCGTCTTTTCCACAACGCTTCGGGATTATTGAACATACCGACGTCTATTCTCATATCTTGTTCTTCGATGTTCTTGATGACTTTTTTCGATCCGCTAATTTGCGTCGAGTCCATAGCGAGAAGAGTATTCATTGTAGAGTGACTATGTTCGCTGCTGGCATCGCTACCTGGTGTTAGAAACACGTAACATTCAACGACTCTCGTCAATGCCCTCTGCTGACCAACATTTTAAACGTTTGTTTCATGCGTACTTGTTCTTCGTTTTGTGGTGGCCAGTTCATCCTCTTGCTTGATGGAATTCAACAGTTCGGATAAATAAGTGAAATATAACTGACTACCTAAAAATGGCTGCAAATAATTCTGGAACAAAAAATAAATAAATGAATGAAAAACTTTCATAATGAAATCATGAGCCTACATTACAATTATATAAATAATTCATCATTAACTATTTATATATATACCATAATTAAAAAATTAAAACAAATAAATTATTAAAAACTGATTTTTAGTGACACCAGATGTCACTCTCATGTATTTTGAAATTTGTATTTGTCACCAGATGTCGCCCTGTTTCGATTCACAACTCGCAGACAACTCAACTGAAACTAATGTAAATATGTATTCTGAAATTTCTGTTTGTCATTGGATGTCACTCTATGCTGCTTCTCATGGACAACAAGTAAAATTAATATGAAAAATATAAAAACTAAAATATAATATTTATTACCCTTTGCAAATGATGAAATATGATTTTGATAGGCTTCTCAAAGCAATCGGGAAGTGGACCACCTTCCCGACAAATGTTTTGTTCAACTTCGAACCTGATGGCATCACTGAATCCAACAGGACATGTGGCTTGTAAAGAAAAATATCTGAAAACACATGCAACATTTAATATGTGTAATGATAAAAATAAATACAAAATTAGTTAGTGAATTGTAATTACTGAGACTTCAGTTTTGAAAAATTGAAGGCTATTTCATTTTTTTTTTCAAAAATCAAACATTTTCACCAGCAATTTTTGAAAAAATCATCAAAAATAAAATGGCATTAAATTTTTCAAAACTGAGTGTCTCAGTAATTTCAATCCACTATTGACATCAATTGCCATTCACAACTCCGTCCACCATTTTTTTTAATGATCAGAACCATCACTATATAAATTAGTTATATTATACTCACTTGTCGTATAATACCATAGCATCATCTTGAGCTTGATACGCATCATATTCTCCTTTCTGAGCTGATAAATGCTGCCTGAAGTTGTCCGTTGTCAACCAAAATTCTAAAAGGTTACGTTTACCTTCTTGTTCCATGAACTAAATTTTTGACCAAAACAAAATAACAAAAAAGATACCATAGCATTATAAGTTTCATCATTTAATAACAAAAAAAAATATAATATAATAATCTGTTGAAACGTGACATATATTATACTAAAGACATACCTCCATGAAAAATGACATTGCAGTTTCGTTATACAAAATGTCTTCTAGATTAACTTTACCACTAGTTAAAACGTCGATTTGATATTTACAGTAATGATCACTTAGAATGTAGTCTGGAAAATAACTAATTGAAAAAAAAAAAGTTGCATTAATATAACGAAAAAAATTAACATGTCTAAACAATTTACATGAAATTCTAGATAAAATGCTTTATATTTAACAAAACTTTCAAAAAACAAAATGTCAAAATAAATAAATAAATAAATGATCATACTCGTTTCTGATTATTCCGATGACAAAAGTTTGAGCAGTTGCAAAACACAGAGGATCGACATGACCATCCTCTTGACATATCTTGGCTACAAAGATAAACAATGAAAACTGTGTGAAAATGAATATTTAACTATATTTAAATTAATTAATAAAATATATAAAAATTAATACTCATACAAATAAAAAAAATTAATTTCAATTTATTATACAGGGTGTTCCTAAAACCAAATTTTGCATCAAACAAAGCCACCTGTAAACATGGGTCTGGGAATAGAAATACATATAAACATGGGTCCGGAAATGCTCCCCATCTGAGATAGCACTAGTTGAAGTCATCTAAATGCATAAGCCTATTATTATTTTCTCATCATTGTTGTAGATATGCAAATTAGTATGCTTTCCAAACCCGATGTTTAAATGGACTTTATTTTTTGATGCGTAGCATGTTGAAATTTGACGGAACACCCTGTACAGATATCACTTACAGGTACTAGTACTCTCTACATTTAAATAACCATCTACATTTACAAAACTAACCTGTGATTTCATTTCTCAGCTCGTCTGAAACACCGATTGGAGATAAGGCATCTTTTGCTATGTATTGAGTGAAAATTTTCACAGCATCTTCTGCAATTGCTGTAAATAGTAAACAATATGAAAAATTAATTATCAAAATAAACAATTATTTAAATTTACGAATCAAATCGATATAATTATAAATTTAAAATAACTATATATATATATAATTCTTGAAAAAAAAAATTATGTAATAAATTATTAAAAATGAAAGTGTTAACTACACGGATGTGAGTAATGCCATCCAAAATTAAAAAGGTTGGAAACAGTTTACCACTAGAATATTAAGAACACATAAATACGCACTAAAAAGGATGTTACAAAAAAAAAATAATAATAAGACGACTAAATATAGGATGTGTACTTTATAAGAATTCAATACATTACTATAATGAGTGTATTGTCTTATAACTGGCATTATCAAGACATAAAAAAAAGATAATGGGAAAATAACAAAATAATCAACTAAGTCACTTAAAAAAATAATAAAATACTTTCCGGTTATAGCGGGGGCCCGTCTGATGTTGCTATTTGCTTGTACTTGGTTATGGGTTTATTTTGCGAGTTTCGTTAAGAAAAACAAAGAAACGTATTAAATGTATGATTTTGTTTTGTTTTCCTAACCTAACCTGCAAAATAAACCCAT
>JAQIWH010004487.1:0-16887 GCA_034695005.1 Cryptops parisi | reverse complement strand
AGTGTGAAAGAGAGTGTGTGTTTGATTGAGTCCGTCTGGTCTATACACTCCTAAACAGAACGTTCTAGGGATCATAAATTACTACACAACGTTCTGCTTCGAATTTTTAGGTCAACATATCGTAATATATTTTCAACCGTCAACTCCGTGTCAATTCCGAAATATAGACATTTGAAGTCCAACGTTTTGTCATTGAGTGGTTATGTGGATGGTTATTACATGAAGGTATCACAGCAACCACTTAATGACAAACACTGTGACATAATGTTTTGAATTTATGGTTATGGACATCCTGCAAAAACCCTGATATCGTTTCAACAATAACCTTCAAATCAACATAAAAAATCCACGTGCATACTGTTCATGTACAATAAATGAATTATTGTGGTTCAAACCAACCCTAGATAAATTAAGAGCTAAACACTCCATATCATATGGTCAATGCAAGTTCCATATATGCGATTTCACTGTTGTGTGACGAGACAAATCTCCCCAGACGCTATTTATAATTCAATAAAATTTTGTTATCATGCGATTTTGTACATTGGTCCTCTACATTGAGGCTTCCTGTACTACTGTACTTGCATCGTAATCATATTTGCTGACTTGAAATAGCCAAGTTTATTTAGCTACACCTTGGACGAACACGAACGATAGTGTTCGTGCAAGGATACACAAAGTAAAATGAAACAAAACAATCATTATCTCCAATATTCCATAACAACACAAAATAGGAAAAAAAATAGAACGCCTCCACGTAATTCGTTGGCTTTGTCGCAGGGCAAAATCAACAGATCGTGACATCCCATTGTAATTAGCGACGACAATTTCAACACACAAGGAATATCTAATGCAAAAGTTGCACCAGAGTTCACGTATTCGCAGCACGAGCAGTTAAGTAGCAAATCGTTATGCAACAACGTTTAGCATAAGATCGACATTTTTTAAAGCGTCAAACATAAATTTTGCATTATAAAATAAACAAGGCACTATATGGGGGGGAAAAAGCGCTGATCGAACAGAGTAAATGTATACATATTCCCAAGTACATAATTCCAGGTAGAAGTGACCATGGTAACGGTTTGTGCCAACAGTTAAGGTAATCAAGTAGGATTCTCTTTAAACCCCTCTGACGAGCATATTCACTGAGTATGCTAATCACAATTCATGCAGATGAAATGGAGTTTCAAGTTGGAATGCGTTGACGTTACAAATTACACTTTTTCCACCCTCACAATGCCGAGCATTAACCAACCGCAGAAAAGATCAAAAAATGACCTTTTGTAATCGAATCAAACGAAACCTCGCTTTTGTTTGCTTTGAACACGTCCGAAAACCACCAAAAAACGTGTTCTTCGCCAATTTGGACCTAATGGTAACACGTTGTCGTACTACTTACTATCTTGGTATATCACTCTGCTACCAATTCGTTCGATTAGAAGATTTGTAAATAAGTTAAGAAGGAGGATTGGAGATCTTAATCTATATCGGGACGGGATAGAGCGTGTCACACTGCTACTGGAAGAAGAATTAACTCTGGAGGCAATCCCAAGCGAGCTGTTGGAAAGCCAGCAAGTTTTCTCCTCTGATCAATAAATAAGTGATCAACCTGCGTAATAACTTGCTAAGAATGTAGCGCGTTGGGATAGACAGACCTCCATGATCAATACTGTGAGAAGCAAAAAAAAATTTGGTACTTAGTTACAAATTTACTCGTTTGTTCACGTATTGGCTAACTGCAAAACCAGAAAAAAATTTCAAATTTTCTACGCTAAAAATCATTGGAAAAACAAGTAAGCAAACACCTGAACCTAAAAATGTTTTCCAATTTTTAGGTTCATGTGCTAGCTTACTTGTTTTTCCAATGCAAAAGACTAGAATTATAAGTAGTCCTATATTTGTGAAGCTGTTTCTTTTTAATGATGAAGTTCAAAATTTTATAAAAAAAAATTAAAATATCATAACAAAATGAAACAAAAATTTCTGAAACTAAAATTTAGTAGCCCTATATCTATTTTTGCTGGTTTGTTTCTTTTTAATGATGAATTCTTATAATAAATTTCAGCGTAAACTTAAAAAAAAAATTGAAAATCAGAACTTGAAACATGTAATAAATCTATGAATTTCCTAGCATCTCCTATGGTTTTTAATTAAAAATAAAATTTACCCTCGATTTAAGCAATGATTATGATTACATTACATTTCATGAATCGAAATTCTCATATTCAGTACAATACAGTATATCGAAATTCCACATGAGTTGGCAAAACTTCAACAGTCACTTGTGCATTGCAGAATAGAATTTTTCTCGCATATCTAAGAGAATACCTCTCATCTATCACATAATATCAAAATTGCATATAATGAAGTCGTATGAATCGAAAACCTGCTGTACATAAAAGCATATCGAGACAAAAAAATGAATATATAGGTATAAATATATCCACAGAATATGTGTAATGACTTATTTATGAGCAGTTTCTGAAATGTCAAAATATTTTTTTTTCGCTAAGCCATCGATAGGGTTGTTTCAATGCTTTTTAAATATTAATATTAATCTGCAATAGTTTTTACATGAAAAATTCATACCTATATAAATAAGCTTAAACAAAATTCTAATGTGATTTCATCTACTTGTATAGTCTGTTTCCAAATAAGTATAACAAACTTTATATTACTTTTATGATACTTATAAATATATTATTATCATACTGAAAGTAGACCAGTCAATAATGACGGAAAATGATACTGTTTACACTCACGTTGTTATGGTGAGCGAGTTCAGCAATAACAACCCGAGTACAGTATAAACAAAAAGCATTTCAGACAGACATACACATACAAATCTGACTAGTTATATATAAGGTGATAATTATTTCTTTGCAAGCATAACCTGGACTGTAAGTTTCAAGTCTAACATGTGCTCGAGCAATGTAGGTATGTAAATATTGTAAATCAAGTTATCCAAATATTTTATCAACTATATTCATTATAAAATTTCAAACCTTTACCTTATATTATTTGATTATTTTATTACATATTTCCTCCCATCATCATATTCCTTGTAAACCTTACATTATTTCAAACCATACATTATATTTTATTATATACGTTTTTTTGTACGATTTTTCCTCAATCAATAGCGAAAACAAAACAACACACACCAGCACTTATTGGAAACCAAAACAATAGACTTTCCGCTTCTTTCACTTTATGCTAATGGAAGAAGACATTGGTGAAGAAAGAAAAAATCGACATACTGGGGACCTTTCTCTTCTTTTTTTTTACAAACCACGATACCACCAAGAAGAAGAAGAAGATATAATAAAAAAAGTAGATAAAAAAATATAACACATCCAAGAAGTAAAAAGGTTATTTTCGAACCGTTTGTTTTGAAAAGAGAAATGGCAAAAAGAGGAGAAAAGGTCCAAAGTGTATTAGAAAGGAAAAGTGTGCGTGCGTGAAAAAGGAAATAAAAATGATATGAATAAAAAAAAAAAATAGACGTTACATAAAATTTGAAATAGAAAAAAAACCACCATCACCACATCAACTTGTATGAAAGATTAGTATTCCTTTGGCACCACTCTACACTTTCGACTGTCTCTAGGATACATCTAATAATAATATGAAAGAAAGGCAATGCTATAATAATCCGTACCCAAATGCAGACCCCAAGACGTGTGTCTGGCGATGATGTTTGTGCCACCTCCATACAAACCATTGGCCAAAAAAAAATTTGTTCTTAACGAAAAAAAAGTGGTACAAACTTAGCTCAAGTATGCGTGCTAGAAGCTAGAAGAGTGTGTATAACTGGCTATACTTTCCAAAGTCATGCATCGAGTTATAATTAAACAATCTTCTCCAGCCAGCTGTCAAGATATGAACCAATTATCTTTTATTAGAAAAGAGCAGATAAGTCTTTCCTTTGTACGGTTATGACGAACTGCAACCCTCCAAACAACGAGTACAGTGAAATTTCGTTGGAGGTTCGACTGGATGCTAAGATTTCTTCCACCCAGTCACCCTGTGGGCTGGCCGTATTAATTACACAGTTAATTTCCCACACTATTATCCAAATTAACTACCGCTGAGGAAGAATCGTGTTACTATCGGTTAGAGCTTGTCAGCAGTTTTGTTTGGTTTTTTGCTTGTTTTTCTTTTTTAAAACATTGGATGCTAGTTGGAAAATAATTGCGTGGGAAACAAGGCCTCTTGGACAGATGTGATCAACAGCTTCCAAGCATGGGGTTAACTAGTCAAGTGTGATCAAGCTTTATGTTTCCGAGCATCGAAGCAGCAATTGCCCTTAAGCTTGATACCACATTAGCATATATCGAACCTCTAAAAATACAGTATTTTCACTCATTACAAGATTAGACCCTTAGGACTACGAATCTCTTCATTAATTTATACCGAAGAAACAAAACAGTTTTTGCATAAACGAGGTTACTAACTGCGCTAAACCTCGCATATATCAAAATTTCCATTAAAGTAGCATAACTCAGATTCCAGTCACTTGTAATATCACTACCCCCAAAATCGCGTTGTGAGATATTTTCGCCTGTAACGAGCAAATGAGAGAAATATCTTCGTGTATTATCAAAATCATTTATAAAAAAATCGCATAAATCGAGAACTTCATTAAAATTGTCATTTCAGTATTTTTTTTTTTATTTAAAAAGTATTATCATCTCCAATAAGTCCAATTCAAAAATCTGATTTACAGTATAATAATGAACTTATATTTTGGATAAGACATATTTCGAAGCTTATCAGCATTTCACTTGACATCCGTTTTTAGAAAGTTCGTAGTTTCTCCCCCCCCCCCCCAAAAAAAAGATAAAACTATATTTTGCTTATTAATTCCTTCATATTTAAAAAATATTAAAGTATGTTTCATTTATTTAATTAAATACTTGCTTCATTTTTATTTTTAGTGCTGATATTTGTCAACTTAAACATGAGCTGTTGCGTTGGTTTCATTTTTTAAGACTATTCGAAATCAAGAAAAAGTATGTAAAAGAAATTGAATTGAGAAATTAAATTGAAAACAGGAGAATATGGAAAACATAGATAAATGACTGAAAAGAAAATAACTATAAAAAAAACAACACAAAATGAAAAAGCATTATAATTTAAACATCAGTCTTGACAATTTTAGTCAAAGAAATGCTAAATAAAATTAGCATATTAAGCAGCACGTTTTTTTGAAATTGAAAAATATGTACTGTATTGAGATTCCCCGAAGATTAATAGTAATAACCGGAAATTTAAAAAAATATATGCACTGAGGGAGATTAAAATTGATCGAATAAGTAAAATAAAATCGAAAACATTTTCGATTTGTTATGCCAGAGTTCGTTCTGAAAACCTCGCATATATTGAAAGTGGCCTTTAGGCTTACTATATATCAGTACTGTACATAGACCTTGATCATTTTGACTTTAAACTCAGGAACACGTCTGTATCCAATTAGTGCAATAGCCACATTAGACAGTTCGTTCACTTTGATTAAAACTGTACAGAACTAGTTGAATTGCATTGCAAAAACCCTAAACCAAATGTTCATGCTAGACGTTGTGCGCAATTTGATGCTAAATTAAGACTGTTTAAAATCGTAGTTTAAATACTCAATACATCTGCTACTTGTATGAGAAAATTCTCCAGTTCGTTTACTAGTCTAGAGTGAAAATTAAATAAATATAATTACGAAAACAATGAACTATTTATTGTTCAAACCAATATCGGCAATCAGTAATTCAGTTCAGTGCCTCCTATATAGGAGACACTGTTCAGTTACACATGAACACTACAATGAATTGAGATTTTCAACGCATTTTCGTCGAATTCGATATATGCGATTTTCGATTTATATCGTGAGATTTTGGCAGAACGTGTAACACTCGCATAAATCATGAATAGGCCTACTTATTACAAATTTAAAATTCTAGTCCAACGCGATATTTCGACTTGGAAATTGTACAGTACCAGTACACTTGTTATTATCATTCACTGTATTCCATTATTTGTTTTCCTACAGATTTTACAATCAGTGAATCCAACAAAATTTAAATGCAGGTAGCAATTTCCATTAACTTTGTTATCTTGAAACTTCGAAACTCAAACAAAGGGAAATGGAGAGGAAAAGCTCGTTAAATTTTAAGAGTTGAAAAGTACCAAGAGGGTCTGTTTTTCTTCAATTATCGATCATAACAGAAGCTAACATTTCCAATTAACCTTAGATCTCAAACATCATGTTTCACGTTTCACCAACATAAAGTTTCATCTTCGTATTGTATACTGATAAATTCACTGACCCAGCGTTTAGTTGACCAAAATCTATATTACACAACCTGTCAGAAACACACACTACAAGAACTTCAAAAAACTATATATCGAAAACCCAAAAACTTCCATAATCCAGAATTCTCTCAAATTAGAGGTAATTTAATATATCGTACCTTAAAGAATACCAGTTATCAAACAGTTGGAGGAACAATAAGACATTTAGCATATACTTGTTTTGTAATTGACCAAAGTCAACCTGTCGCACAACCTGTCAGAAACACAAGAGCTCCACAAAGCTATACAGTACTGTATATTGAAATCGAGCAACCTCCACTTCCATAGTCCAGAATTAAAGGTGCTCTAGTATAATGATGTGTTATTCCGAAAACATTGAAATATTTTTGGAGTTTTATAATGACAATGCAATGTGTTGCAATAATCGTTAGTTTTATTGAAGTCATTCAGTTTTCAGTTTTCAGTTTTCACTATTTCATCAGTGAAAAAATATAGCCAAAAGACTTCAAAAACTGAATCACTTCAGTAAAACTAACGATTACAGTACGTCAGTATACCTTAAAGACTACCAGTTATTAAACAAATGGAGGAAAAAAATAAGATATCTAGCAACAATGCCTAAAGTCTTTATCACACAACTTGCTGGAAACACGAACTACATGAAGTCCCAAAGCTATAACTGTATACCGAAAAAGAAAAACTTCTATAATTCATAATCAATCCGAATTAAAAGTACTCTAGTTGTCTGGTTACTAGACAACTAAATGTTAGCTGATTAAACTAGTAGTTTTTAAGGTATGCTACTAGACCTTAGATAGAATACCTTAAAAACTACCAGTTACCGAACAAAAGCAAAAATAATATTCAAGCAACGCATAGTTGATCAAAGTCATCAACACAAACTACAAGAACTCCAGAAAGCTATCTATCGAAAACGAAAAACTTCCATAATCCAGCATCATACCGAATTAAAGGAATACTGTTGTATACACCTAATAAACTACCAGATGGAGGAAAACTAATCGCCCACATCTAGCAACAACGCAATAAACTTACATGACCAAAGTCTACGAGTATATCACACAGCCAGTCAGAAACACGACCCGCAAGAATTCCAAAAAGCTTTATGCTTAAAACGAAAAACTTCCATAACCCAGAATCATCCAGAATTAAAGGTACGGTATTCTAGTTCTAGTAAACCTTAAAAAACTAAAAAGTTACCAAGTAGTTAGAAGGAAAAATACTGTAATACCCTAGCAACGCATAGTTGACCAAGTCCTAGCCTGCCAGAAACAAATTAGAACTATAAAAACTTATATCTCGAAAAAGTAAGAACTTCCATAATCCAGAATCATTCCGAATTAAAGCTTCACTAGTATACCTTGAAAACTACCAGTCATCGAACAGATGGAGGAAAGAAAAAGTAGTAGGCCTACATCTGGCAACTTCCACTAAAGACAATAAAACGCCAAGGCAAACATGTATGTTATTGAATGCGACTCCAGCTAGACCGGGTCTAGCATGTGTGAGATGTTAAATGGAAGCCAATTTTTTTACTTTACTTTTACTTTTTTTTTACTACATTTTCATTTCACCCAAAAGCCAGTGACATCTTGGGCAATAGATTGTTTAAATGTGACCAGGAATCAAGCTATCAAAACACAGAACCATTCCTGCATGAATACTTGGCTGCAGTTGAGGTCTTGTCAAAACAGGAAGGAAAAAAAAACTATATTGACAATCAAAACTTTGAAAGGTCGTAAAATGGAAGTTCTGTGTCCTGTGAGGAAGAATTTAACACTTCACATAAAAATAAAAATAATAAAAAACCTCCCGAGTTGTTTATATTTTGCTAGTGAAAATTTACTACCTATGTGTGGACCAATACACATTGACTATGACGTCAAATGACATTTTTTAAAATAGTTTTCATGTTCATAGCCATGTTATCATCATAATCATTCCAATAAATATATTTCATATCAATAATACAATTCACCCTGTACATACAGTCATACACATGACAAATATAATTCGCCTTGTACAGTCATTATAATAATGTAACTGTTCATTTTTTTTAAATACTGAAAAACAAATGCTTAATTAAAATTACAATCTGTGTTCAATTCACTTTTAAACAAAAACACTGAAAAATCCAAAAGAATGTCACCATAAAAATCGTTAAGGACAGTAGTAAAAAGAATAATAATCAATTTTCCAATTCCCAGTGAAACCAATGACTTTTCGCTACATTACACTCATGGTGAAAATAAAATAAAAAAAGTTAAATTAAGCTTAATACAAATAAACTAAACTAATGTGACAAAAGTTAAAAAATCTACCATCATTAGCCTACGAATGACATGCATTTCATCTTCATTAAAGGTGTGATAAATTTCCACCAACATTTAATGTCAGAGGTCTCGCTCCTTTTTAGAACCCTGGTACAAGTAACTTCTTTGAAACTGTTTTACATTTACATAATACATTACTTTACTTAATAAATATCTACACTACTAAAAGCAACGAACCTTAAAACCTTTATCTTGTCCGATTGCACTTTACTTTCTATAGCCTATTTGTCGGAATGATAAAGAAACCCCACAAGATACGAAAGTGTTCAACAACTACTAGGAATGACATGCTTCCTTTGCCACAAATTAGCATCATGACAATCACCTCCGTGACCCCCCCCCCGTTTTATGATGACGTAATATACAGGGTGTTTCAAAAGTAACTATGAAGTGTAAATACTTTCATTATACAGACACATTACTTTTGCACCATCCCAGAAATGTTATGACAAGTAGTTCTCCATTTATGCAAAGTTCACATTCTGAAATCTCGCATTAATCAAAAATTGCATATGACGAAATTGGAAAAACATAAAATGGAAAAACAAATTGCCAGGGGACAATTTTCACCTGATAACACACACTATGTAAAGAAAGCAACAATTGAAGAGCTTATTTCCAAAACATCTTAAGTCCTTGAAATACAATTTATCAAGAAATGTTTTTTTTTTATTCATTTGACCATAGACCTTGCATATAAACGTGGTTTTTGAGAGTGCTTTTCAGTAGGAGATAATAAGTTTTGAGTCTTAAAAATAACATATTTGGAATCCGCAATGCACAGGTAGTTTTCAGAGCCTCATAACTCAAAAAAGATCAAAAGTGGAGATAAGACGTTTTGGAAATAAGCTCTTCAATTACATGTATAGGAAGTTTGTCACTTATGCAACACTGCACAAAATCGCATAAGAACGAATTTTATCGCGTATAACGGGTATCTGAAATGATTTATCCAATCACATAAAAGCAAAAATCGTATATTATACACGCGAAACTCGTGTAAATCGAAAAGTCCCTGTATTTACATTTCATATGATATCAATTTTCACATACGCAACCAATACGTAAGGCATAGGTAAGGTCAGGTAACGAGTAAAATCCTAGCGGTTTTTTTCAAAGTTAACCTTTTTGATAGCCCTTGCAAAAAGAGCTACCAATATTTTTGCAGTATCAAATACTGCAAAAATATCTACTGACATTGTTTTATAAGATGCCAATGCGTAAAATAGATCAGATAAATAGTATACTGTACATAACCAATGAAATTCGTGTTTGTTTTTCAAGATCGACCCTCTTTTATTCCTTAAAGAAAACAATACCTCCCAAACAATAATTGGTACAAAATATATCGATTTTTCTGAGAAACCTTATATTTGGATCATCCTGTAGTCATTATGCATTCTGTTTTATAATGAGCAAACAACAAGGGAGGAAAAACAATTCGCTTCGTTAGGCGTTATAGTTAACGTATATCTGCTTGTCAACCAATCATACCCAAAGATTAAACGTGCAAATTATCTGCATCATAGACAGTGACATTATTTATCATCATTTATCATCTCTAATTAAAATTACCAACATTTGTTATCACTTTCACCAACATTAATTAATCAATCGCATTTCTCTACTGGCCAAACGTTGTTAGCATCATTCGATGATGCAAAGTAATTAAGTTTCTGATTTAACCATGTTTATGACTCTTTTTTTCCGCCTATTTTATTAATTAAACCCGAGGAACCCCAGAATTACTTTGACGAAAACATCGCCCGCAGGTTTAATTTCATCTTCTTTTTTTTTACAAAAAATAAAGAAAAAGTTGCGTTCTTCCAGAAAATAATTTCATAAAACGAGAAAGTTAAATAACTTTTATTAATTGCAATCGGATTAAAAAAAAATTTCCTAATCCAATAAATGACGATAACGTATACACCAGGCTGTGAAATGTCATGATGTCAAAAGATGTTTCTAGTATAGAATGACAGCTAATTTGTCATTCATCGGGAATATGTCGATCAATTTACTCGTTAAATATTAATAAGAAGAATACGTGAAGAATTGATTGGGGAAAATGTCATTAACCATTTTTTTCAACTAGTCTTCATTAAGGCTCCTGACAGAATTTTTGGTGTGGCAATTTGTGAAAAACTTGTGATTTCAGTTTCTTCCACAATTAATGATAACTGATAGGCTTTTTGCCTAACAGTTAGCTGGGGTCTCTGATATTGTTCGAATTGTAACACCAAAATATTGTGTTAGGATACTTTTCCTTCAGGAAAAGTTATTTTTCCAAAAATTGTTTAACTCGTTATTTTACCAATCTGCGAATTGGTATTTATGTCGCAATTTTAGTATAAATATTTTTATATACCAATATATGTATTAAATATCATATTAGTATATAATTGGTATACTTACAGATACTAGTGCAGCTGTCATATATATTTAATAATTATTTTATCGTATTATAGTATATGCAAAATTTGTATAGAGGGTGGATCAAAAAGTTCCAGGGGAAAAAAAAATTATTTATTTCAATTTTCCAAGAATTTTTTGATTTACCCTTGTATATCAAAACTCATAGCAATAGACAAAAATTCAATGATCCTTTTGCAGTTTTATCAACACAGCCTTAAAATATTTTCGTAAAATGAATTCAGTGATAAAAATTCATAAATTCAATCACTGTGCAAAATTCGCTATGATGTCATAAACGTATTTGCTAAACTTTGTTTTCAAAAAACAAGTATTTCAAGAAAAATTTCCAAATGATTGAAAGATATAATTGAGCCGAGAAATTGCTAAGCAAAATCTATTATTCGCACACAATCTAATCTATTATTAGCACATTTATTCTTACATGTTTTCCTTTCAAATCGGATAACCACATGCCAATGACATTTCTCATCATCTCCCTTAGAGTTGAATGCAAATAGTAACAACAAAACTGTATACCGCAAACTTAGCAATTTCAGAGCGGGTTTTCAAATGTCAAAGCATCAAAAATAGAAATTGGTGTTCCTTACCTGTTGCCACAGAAGGGTGCCGCTGTCAAAGGCGTCACTAAGGCAGCATGCAACTGCGGTGTGTGCAGCGGGCAACAGCAGGCCCAACACGGCCGACACGTACAATCGCAGTGGCAACATGGAATAGGAGATGAACAACACAAACACAATCTGCCAGACGCCATCGGCGGCAGCGTACCGAGGTCCGTGGGTCCTGATGCCCAGGTTGGCCGGAAAGGACACCACGCTGAGGAGCACGAACCCGAGGAGGATGGCCGAGCACACCGCAATCACATGGCTGTCCTGCATCAGGCGAGAATTGATGAAAGCAAAGAGTAGCGAGAAAGCTAAGCAGTGGAAGACACAGTAGACGTTCTCCACTGTCGGCTGCTTCGTGTAGGCGAGACTCAGAGCACCCAGCACGGCGGTGAGGAGGATGCCCAGGGCCAGGACGCTGGCCACCGAACCTTGCTGTAGCTTGAAACTGTAGCGCTGGTAGAGCGCTTCGAGCTCGTCATTCTCGAAACGGCGGCGATTGAGCAGCCGTGAGAAGGCCACTTTGCGGTGCGAGTTCATTGCTTTCACCGAGTGATCCATGGCTGCGAATTTCAAAAATTGGGGTTTTCTTCGCTTTCCGTTGTACAGACGAGTCCTGCAATAGAAATTAAGAAAAATGGAATCCCAATAACTAGGAGAAATGAAACATAACCCAGAAACGCAACCACAGCAAAAATATCATCAAACATGTGATTTCATTGAAACGCTAAAAAGTATGTTCATGTACATTAACTAACAAGACGACAAATGCAAACTTATATATGATCATATCTATACCTTTCACTTCAATCGAAAAGCCTAGTGTAAAAGAGTGTTAAGTCTATTTCGAGGAAAAGATCTGAATTTGCCTCGCTGTATATGGACTATTTCACATGTCTTGTACTAAAATCGTTGCACATATTGTTGTTTTGCTCGAAACTTGTCACTTAACAAAAAATGTTATTTAATGCCCTTTTACACCAGGCCCTTCAATTTAGTCACGAATATACTACCTGTCTAATTATGATTTCACCTTGATATTATTTATCAATGGTACTATTGTCTTTTTTTTTATACAGTATAACTTATATTGCATTATGTCAATCTCAAATGCTTAGGCTTTTGACACTTGTATATTGATTGTCATGTAGTTACAGTAGTTGGTTGGTCGTTATTCTTGAAATAAATAAATAAATAAATAAATAAATTAAAATAATCTTTCAATCTACTATAAACATGTGTTATTCCCATCATTCCTGTACAAACACAAATTACAATTGATAAGTTACCTCCACCTAATTCCATTGACATCAATCGTTTCGTGTTTGTGCATTAAACGGTCATTTTCATATCACAACATTAGAACAAAACAATTTTATACAATATTTGATTGAATATTATTTCAAATAATATAGTAGGTTACTAAGTTCAATAATTCTATCGATCCAATATAGCCTCGTATTACTAGTTTGCCTAGGTACAATATGTGGTGTAATGAAGAGTACCATCTGTTTATTATAATAAAATGTACGTGAAGCAATGTTGACATTAACAACACAATTGTAATACATAGGTTCTCATCCATTTTGTTATGAAGAGCAGTTTGGTTACGAAATCCATATTCCAACGCATTGTGTTATAAACATAATGACTGTATACCATAATGAATCAATTGACTCCACGTTAAATCAAATTTCATAAGCAAATTAATCTCGCTTCAATGGAATTTCACTTCAAAAGAAATCAATTTTTCTTTTATATGAATAAAATTTCTCATTATACCAATCTACACAATGTACACTGAAATAGAATTAAAATTATGTCAATTTGTGTTATTTCACATTAAAAAAAAGCCATATAACTGTATTCATCCAAAAGGTTAAACACCCCCAAATGGATAGTGAATTTAATCAAGCTGATGAGTTACTATTTAGTGAAACAAAAACGAAAAATCGTTAAATTTAACTTACAATTACATTACAAAATATAACGATATATATGTATATATAGGTTACTATATATACACCCCACAATCTTGTCCTGTCGTAGTATTCATTTTTACCAATTCATGTTCATATCCAATACATTATAGTGCATTATTGATAATCAACTCAATGCAAAAAAAACAAAACTGTATTCACTTTCCAATTGATTTTTTGCACCATAAAAAATTAACATGTAGGCTAGCTTGTGAATGAAAGCTAGATCCAGTTTTACATTACTGTAACCTATTTCAAAACCATTAAAAAAAATTATGTTTGTACATTTTTATATAATAACTAATATATACAAGGTGGACCAAAAGTCAGGTACTGTTCTATCTTTGCAAAATAACTATTACCGGTATCTGACTTGTGATCCACCCTGTAGTACAGTAGAATCTGATCATTATGATCTACTTTGGGACTAGCGCTTTTTGTTAACAATAATCGGTTAATAACATTAAACAATACATAAAAATACACTAAACAGTGTTTTGGGATAAGATAAACTGATTATGATAACAATAGCCGATTGATAACATTATCCGTGATTATAATAACCGGATTCTACTGTAGTTGTATTACATGTACAAATTTACACTATTATGTGTATATAGATATACATACAATGCGTATATAGTACATATACACAATAGTCTGATCTGGACGCGAGTACAAACAATTTTTCAAAATGCTATTAATCCAAAACACACGTTTTTCTTTCACTACAATCCAAAACTATTATACACTAGTACACAATAGATGTATCCTTTATAACCGTAATATCCAGACACTTTCAATGGAACATTGCACTCATCGATCAATCAGCAGAGGGGTTAATAAACTATAAAAATAACACACTGGATATGAGAAAAAAATAATAACAAATACCTGCGATGTTCGGACGGACCAGCGCATGAAAGTTAGCAAAACACACGACGAGAAGATAAACCCAGCTGTAGTCGTTGAGTGTTATATGACGATAAATTTTTCTTCCTCTTTTTTTTTTTGGTATGTGTTACTGGATATATTTTTTTTTTTCCTTTCAAACGAATAGACGAGCAACGTCAACCCAGTCCAACAACAACGATGCCGACGCCATGCTGTTGCCGCCGCCCACGCGCCTACTGAAGATGGCAGCCAGTCCTCGCTCTTCAAATACAACTGATAGTCGTCGTCGTCGTCGCCGTACTCTCAACTACCAACGCACTGTTCGTCGTTTCGGTTTCTTCTTCCTCCCCCTCGATGGTGTCTCGATTCCCGGAGGAAGAATGGGCGCAGCAGCTATGCTCATGCCGTTCCTCGACGCCCCAACTCGATCATCAACATCCACTTCGACACGACTAACGTCATCCGCCGATTCAGGGAGACATTTCGGCGTCGGTGCTCCTCATCATCATCATCGTTCACCTCTTTTTAAAAAATAAATAAAAAATAATTAGCCCACCATCTATTGGGTTGGACTTTTGCTACTGCGGCTGCGAAGAAGAAGAAGAAGAAGAATAGCAAACAATAGAAGTGTAGTGCATCAGCAGAAAGAACATTGTCCGTGGAATGTGAACGGCTTCACTGCTTAGCGCAACAACCAGAGAAAGAGAGCCCAACCAACACTGACAGTGACAACCTTGGGTCTGCTGCTGCTGCTATTGATGAAATTAAAAAAGAAACTCGTGAGGTGTCTCTGCTGGTCGGTGCGCTGTGCGCTCCGAGCAGTGAATCGATCGACGTATCCACCGTATCGCAATGTAGCATGCGTTTGCTTGGTTAGTGTATGGGAAAGCAGTCCAACAACTTGGGGGCCAAACTAAATACAATACACACTCTCTTCACTTAAGAACCGGGTTCCGTTCCTACGATTAGTCGTTAAACGAATTGGTCGATAAGCGAGGAACTCTTTATACAGTATACAGTACAAAACAAAAAAAAAGCAATAAGTAAAAATTATATACACGATGTACGGATGTACCGAACAAATCAAAGTTCACTCATAATCAAAAAACACGTTTAGATTAACACTTTTTCGAATCCTCCAAAGTGTAATGGTTTCAGGTGATCAGTGCACATTTATATAGAAATACATAGCTGAAGAGCTATGTGCGAGTGGTCGTTAAACAGGTAGATCGTTAAGTGAGCAGTCTTTACAGTGGAACCCCGCTATTCGTGCACCCTTTCGGTATTCGTCTAATTAAAGTTAACTCGCTATTCGTTCCAATTTTGAGCATTTTCTAGTGCGAAGAAACAGAAAATATGAAGAGAAAGAACACCTGATGTTTTTAAGGAAGGTGACCACCCGTTCAAACTTCAAACAATAAGATTCCTCCTCTCCTACTCTCCACCTTCCATTGTGTCTTCATGTTCATTTACATTATTGTTACAATATATCAATTAATTAGTTTTATAGTTTTTATGTATAATTTTATGCATTAAGTGATGTATACTGTATATATAAAAAAAATTAAATAGGAGAAAAAGTTGGAAAAAACTTCTCTCACCTTAACTGACTGGGTACAATTAAGTATTGTATTACTATGTAGGCTATACTATAAACTAGGCTGTTATATTATTACTATGAATAATCATCGTGGGTCTGGAACGGATTAATCCAATTAACATTATTTCTTAGGAGAAAAATTGGTTCACTATTCAGCCTCCTGGAACGGATTGTGTACGAATAGCGAAGTTCTACTCTAGTATTGTAACAAAATTGTAAGCTTATAACCGGAAGGAGGAGAGTGCCTCCCCCCGCCACTACCCCTAACATTTAAAGGAAAATTTTTACAAATTTTTAATGTACCCCCCCCCCAACATAAGCCAAACGTTTTACGCCACTACAAAATATTTTAGAAAATGATATAATATTCTAATAAATATATTGGATTTTTTTTAATAAAAAGGAATGCTTAGATAAAAGAAGTTAACACGTATTATCTGGTATTTTTATCCAGAAAAATTAATGTCCATTTTTTAACTTATATAAAAGATCAATCTCAAAAGTTTGTTTTCGATACATTTTTTAAGCTAACAACCACACATGAAATTCATGTGAAATTTTATGTGCATATATATCTGCTCCCATAGAAAAAAAAATACTGCATAAATTGGAAATAAAACAACCATTTGTTTGGTAATTATTAGGGCCCGGATGTTTATGCATTTGCATAGATGCATATGCAATTGCATATTTTGGGTACTTTTTCAAATCGATGC